>JARHVA010001697.1:2972500-3007500 GCA_037957365.1 Torreya grandis
ATAACTTAAAATGGAAGCCTAAGATAATAATGGTGATGTACCTAAGAGATGGTTGATCCACTCCATTTAGGCTCCTATTAAACACTAATGAAATAAGCAAAAGACTAGATTTATGACTCCAAGTATCTATTATACATCAATATTTCATGTAGAGGTTCACCAAATGATCAAAAACTAAGGGAAGTAATGAAGAGGTCTGATGTTAGACACTAACCAGTCAATGTATCCATATGCAAGCCTCAATCAAAAGATATTTGAACACTAAACATGACTTGCATAACAATATCAATGAGTAACTAGGTGAGATTAGGACTTGACAAGGGAGATATTTCTATCATATAGACAAATAAAACTAACATGTACACACTATACCAAATCAATGAAAAATAAAAATAGTCTTCTATTCATCTCAAGAGGTTACAAGATTAATCTTGACAGAGTCTAGTCATGCCCAAGAGATAAAATAGAGGGATGATTTTTCAGGTTCGAAAGCCTCTATATATATTATAAAGGGAAAGAAAGAGATGGGAAAAATGCATAAGAAATTGGAGAAAATATCCTAGTCATCAAGGAACATGGTGGTAGTTCATTGGTTCCTTTCTATACTCATGCCTTCCTTCAATGAGGATTCATCCTTATCAATAAGATAACCTCCTTTTGTTCCAACTCGATCTCCTTTCATTAGTTGATAGATCCTACTAGAACACAAGGGCTTATTTTCATAATGAAAAAGTCTATTTGAGTGAGTTCAATGCACTTAACTACTTTTACAACCACCAATTTACCACCTTGGGACCCTAAGTCCACTTGACATGCTCATGAGGATAAAATACTTGAGTTTTGAAAGTGACAGAGTGATGCCATGTATGGTAGTTAGTACCTATTTTATCGATGATAGATCCACATTGATAAATGAGACCCTTTTCATTAATCACATATCTTCTCTATCTCCATATCTTGATCATAGTTCCACTATAGATATAAAACCAATCTCCCTTATTGGTTTTCCTATAGCTATCATTTTAATATAGAGATATATACTGTACATCTAATTTTATGGACTAGCATTAGGTCTAAAAAGACCCATCTTATCACTGTAGAAACTATTGATTCACCATATACACAAATCCTTTTAAGAATGATGAACATAATCCTAAAATAAACCCTACAAACTATAACATGTTAAACTAGAGGTCCATATTAAGCTTTAATAGTGTCCCTTTATGTTCTTAATCACCTAAATACATAAATTTATCCATTTAATGATGTTTATCTAAGCTCCAATGGTGATATGATGACCCTATAAGACCTTGTTTGATTTTGTCAAAAATTGGTCCTTAGCTTGACTTTGTTCATTAAATACTGACCTAAACCAATCAAAATTCTCCTATCTTTACTCTCACTGGCCTCATAGATCCTTACTATCAAATCTTGACTTTTTGACCTTACTTGCTTCATTTATCTTGATTTTCATAATTAAATTTGTTGCATAAATCTTCTATCAGCTTAAACATTCTCATGCCACTTTTCAATCATGCATTGATCTCAATATTCTATTATCAATCTATTACTTTATGCACTTACACCATGTGGTGACCTCTTGAGCTCTTTGACATTCTGACTCATCTCACACCATTGTTATCCATTAGTATGAATTAATACCAACCATTAGATCTAATTTAATTTTAAAATAAGCATATATTTACCATGGTCTAAATTTGATGTCTATGAGACTATTATTGATGTTCACACAAACATAAAATTTAAGACCTTAATGGTTTTTTACATAGATTAAAGATAATGTCTATGAAAACAACTCCAATTATTTAACCAATTTTGAAATCTTGGATCTAGAAATGAAAAGGTCACAGTGGTACCAAATTTTTGGGAGATGTTATTGATACTAAAAGGATTGTGCCCACTTGATCCACTAGTTCTGAGAGATTTCTATGTGTGTTTACAAAGTGTTCAAGTGAGCTAACCTGTGTGGTTTTGCATGATGTTTGAACACCTATCACTAATAATTTAAAACTAAATGTTTACTTTAATGATCTTGAACTTGAGGAGCTTAGGCCCAACTTTAAATGCTCATAACTTGAGCTAAGAATCTTTCACATACTTGAAATTTGTAGAGCATGTTCTAATCATGAAGAAATTTGATTGTGCATACTCCTTTAGCCAAGTAAAGATTTATAAGATGAAGATAATAAATGCTCAAACAAGTTATTATGCTCATTTCCACATGACATCTTAGTGATGGGTTGTCCCTTAAACTTGTATAGTCCATATTTTCATCATTCCTTTAAGGTTATGATGAATTTCTAAGGTTTGTGAAAATTGGTTCATGCTCATGAATGCTTGGCATTTATGGACATGTTTCTAAGCCACTTGATATTTTCTCCATCGAGGACTCATCTCACCTTTTCTATCTAAGCAAGAACCTTAGTATGTGAGTAAAAAATGGCTAACATTTTTGGTGACTCACAGGGGTTATATGCCTATATATGCAAGATAACTCAAACCATACTACCTTGTCTAGTCTATTGGGTGTGGAGTCTCCTCTCTAGTCCTACATATTAACCTAGATTTAATGCTAGCTACCAATATTGATCTAATCTCTCTTGAAACAAAAGGGATAACATAAACAAAACAAAGAAAGGGAAGTGGACGTAGGCACTTGGAGAAAAGAAAAATAACAACTAACATAATAAATGAATGTACACAAGGTCACTTACAGAAAGCATGAAAACTGACCCTCCTGAATCAAAAGGAAAAATCCTTAAGTCACCTTTATGTGATGAGAAAATATGTGAAACATGCTGCCTTTTAGACATTTGCTTTAATAAACTTAGTTGCTTCATGATTACTGATCCCTTTGGCATGCTCTACAATATATTAAATGGGATAAATATGCCTCCAATATAGACATACTCCTCCCATAGTTCAATACTTGTTTGGTGCTAGAATATAGGAGTACTTACAACCTACTCACCTGATGACACTTTCATACACAAAGGTTAACTACCTTATTCTAGGAAAAATAGCTCTAGTTCATCCTAAGAGGTATCTTCTTCTTGACCATTTGGGACAATGATAACCTTAACACCATTGCCATTATGCTTACCTTGAAATAACTCATGTGCAATTCCACCAACCCATCCATGATTCAAGATGTCATGGCCTAGTGGATCTTGATTTGAACATTCTTATTCATCTTTGAAGACATTAGTACTACCTTCAATGGATAGTTCATCTTAAGGTAGGTAAAATTATTCAACCAAATTGAAATGTTTACCTTCATGTTATGGAGGAGGCATAAGCTAGTTTATAACCTCTACGTAGTCCATGAATGCATGGTATGACTATTGCCATGTTTCATTTTGATCCACTTCCTCCTTGATAGTACACTCTACCTCATGTACCATTAGATAAGAATCTTCAACATGTTTGTCTTCATTCAAGAATGTTTAATTTCTCTTGTGTTCACCAATGGGAGTCCCTATGGTGATTTCTTCCTTGTAATCACTCATGACATCTTCTTGATCAACTATGACTTGGAATCTTTCCTCTTCACGTGTTTCCTTCAAGATGGGTTCCTTATCAAGGGAGGGTGGGATGGAAGGTTAAGGCTACTTGGATTGGTTATCTTAATTTTCCCTCCTCACTAATATATCTATCCATTATTATATTAGATTTCTCATTTCATACAACTCATCATTGATATCACCATATTAGACCTCTTCTCCAACTAGCATCTACGTACCTATCAACATTCAAACTAACTTCCTAATCTTCTATATGAGATGGAAAGGGATGACATCAAGCTCTCTATCCCATTTTGTCATCACCTCTTCTAATTTGAGCATATTTGGCTTGAATTCCAATAAGGACATGTTATAAAAAGCATAGTTTTGACAAGGTTGGCTAAAGGGTTAAGTAAGTTGATATGAAAGATAAATACACTCATTATAGGGATGATACGAATGATTATATTGCTGGTAGGGGTCTTAGTAAGACTGGTAGGCTCTATTTGGTTGATGATATGGCTCACCAACATGATTAAGATAGAATTTTTCCTAAAAACCAACCATAAAAACTCATAAAGGAGACCAGATAAAGATAAAACTTGCTCGAAGGCTTACTTAGACTATTGTAACCATTTATAAGCTTGGAATCACCATTGATGTTTGTATATGTGCCTCCAAAGGCTAATTGGAGGAATATAACACAAAAAATATTCACCAATGAATAATTTAGTATATCCTACCAAACATGCTAGAACTATTGGTAGTCTATATTATAACCTCGCTAGGCAAGGGATTATTCAGGTCCTCTGCCAAAATCTAGCTAAACATGGGACTAGTCCTAAGCTATGGGTATCCTATAATGGGGTTAGACATTTAGGATTTTTAATGAGGTTATCTCCTTAGATTCATTATTTTATCTCGTTTCCATTACTAAAACCAACTAATGACTAGGGAAAATGGAGAGAGATATAAATTGAAAGGGAAACATAAGATAATAATGGTGATGCACCTAAAATATGGTTGATCCACTCTATTTGGGATCCTATTAAACATTAATGAGACAATAAAAATACTACATGTAGGACACCGAGTATCTCTCATGCATTAGTATTTCATGTAGAAGTTCACCAAATGATTAAAAGCCGAGGGAAGTGATGGAAAAGTCTAATGCAAGACACTAACTAGTTAATGTATTCACATGTGAACCTCAATCAAAATATACTTGAAAATTAAACATGAATTGAATAATAATATAAACTAGTAACTAGGTGAGATTAGGACTTGATAAGGGAGAGATTTATACCACATATGCAAATCAAATTGAAATATACATAGTATACCAGAACAATGAAAAATGAAAATATTTTTGTATTCATCTCAAGAGGTTACACACTCAATCTTGGTAGAGTCTAGTCATGCTCAAGAGAGGGAATAGAGGGATGATTTTTTAGGATAAAAATACTCTATATATAACATAAAGGGAGAGAGAGATATGGGAACAATATGTATGAGAGTGGAGAAAAGATCTTAGTAATCAAGGAACATGGTAGAAGTTCATTGGCTTCTTTCTATATGGATGCTTTCCTTCAATAAGGATTCATCCTTATCAACAAGCTAACCTCATTTTGTTCTAATAGTCCTCTATCTCATTTAATTGGATAAGAGATCCTACTTAAATACAAGGGCTTGTTTTTCATGATTGCAAAATCTATTTAAATGAAATCAATGCCCTTAACTACTTTTCTAACCACCAATTCACCAACTTCAGACCCTAAGTCCACTTTAATTTCTCATAAGGATCAATTTGTATAATATTGAAACTAAAATAGCCATTCAAAAATGATGTTTAGTACCTAATTTAACTATTTTAGAGCCACGTTGATAGATGAGACCCTTTGTATTAGTCACATATCTACTCTATCTCCATATCTAGATCATAGGTCCAATATAGATAGGAAACTAATCTCCATTAGTAGTTTTCCTACATATGTAATATTAATACAATCCTATAGACTATATATACCATTTTATAGACTCTTTTTAGGTCTAAAAATACCTAGTCTATCATTTCAAGAACCAATGATTCACCATATACATGGATCCATTTAAGAATGGTGAACACAATCATAGAATGAACCTTACAAGCTATAAAATGTTAAATCATAGGTCTATATTAAGATTTAATGGCATCCCTTTATGTTTTTGATCACTTTATTGCATCAATGTTCCAATTTAATGTCATTTATTCAAACTCCAATGGTGATATGATGACCCTACAAGACCTTGTTTGCTTCCATCAAAAACTAGTCCTTGGCTCAACTTTATCTATTGAATACTAACTTAAACTAATAAAAATTCTCCTAGATATCTTTACTCCCATTGGCCTCATTTATCCTAGCTATCATATCTTGACTCTTTGACGTTGCTCACTCCATTGATCTTGATCTACATGATTAAACATGATACACTGATCTTATATCATTTTGAATGTGCTCATGCCACTTATCAATTATGCATTGATCTTGGGATCCTATTATTAGTCTACTACTTTACATGCTTATTCTATGTGGTGTCTTTTTGAGATCCTTAACCTTTTTAATCATCTCACACCATTTATCTCTCTTGGTATGAAAAAATTCCAACTATTGGATCTACTTGCATTTGAAAACAAATGACTATTTACTATGGTCTAAATTTGACATCTACGTGATCGTCATTTGACATCCATGAGACTATCATTGACATCTGAACAAATTTAAAATTTAATAACCTAATATTTTTTTTCATAGCTTAAATTTTATGTATACATAAATGTCTCCCATTATTTAACCAACTTTGAAAGCTAGGATATGGAAGCAAAAAGGTCACGGAGGCACCAAATTTATAGGATATGTTCTTGGTACTGAAAATATTGTGCCCACTTCATCCACTAGTTCTAGAATATTTATAAGTGTGTTCATAAGGTGCTAAAGTGAGCTGACCTATGTGGTTTTTTGTGAAATGTATGCACCTATAACTAATCATTTGAACCTAAATGACTACGTAATAGAGCTTAAACATGACATTAACACAAACATCTTATACTACAGGCCCAACTTTGATCACTCATAACTTGAGATAGGAAGCTTGTGTGGAATTGAAATTTATAGAGCATGTTCAAAGCATGAATAAATTTTATCACACATTCTCTTTTATCCATGCAAGGATTTTTGAGGTGAAGAGAAAAAGTGCTCAAACAAGCTGGTCTACTCATTTCCACATGATTTTTTGGTGACGGTCTAGTCCTTAAACTTGCACAGTTCATCTTTTGATCATTAGTTTAAGGTTTTGATGAATTTATAAGATTTATGAAACCTAGTTCATAATCATAAATACTTCATATTTCTACACCCATTTCTAAGATACTTGATCTTTGATCCATGAGGGACTCAACTCACCTTTTTTATCCAGGAAAGAAGCTTGGTATGTGGGCCAAAAATGGCCAACATTTACTTTTTATGAATAATCTCCCTCTATTTAAATGTAAAAATTATACATTCATTCTAAAATGTCACATAGTCATGATCTTTATCCATTATTTCCTCCATTAATCTTAGCCATGATCTTCCTAGTTTTTAAATATGCGTTACCTTAATTTAGATTTGTAACCCTAGCATCATATAAACTAATATAATAATTTAGATATTAATATATGTCATTTAATTATAAATTTGAATGTAAAAGACTAAAACTAACTACAGTGGTTTGATAAGTGGCATAAGATAAATATAGTAGGTTTTAAAAAGGGATAAGTACTTATCTTTTTGGGTTGATCTCATCATGATTGTGTTGTGAAAGTGGAAATCAAATTAAAGAAGTTTTGTGATTCATCTATTTCAATAAATATGTTTCTATTTATGTAAGGTAAATTTAATTATACATGTTCCAGTATGCACTATTGATACTCACCTATGCTTGTTGTTATTAACCTTTATTGAAATCAGGTATCGTGACCATTCAGTCACCTTTACCTATCTCTAAAATCTTTGTATGTATGATGTTGAACATTGATGATGTGAAAAACTCTAGAAAATTGATCTCTTTAATATTGAAACCTTAGATGTACTTATGATGCATATAAAATTTCCAAAATCATAAAAGTATAATGGGCTAATGTGATCCCAATCACCCCCATTTGATGATTGATTGTTGCATTTGTATCCAATAATTTGAGTAGAGAAATCAAGCCACATGTAATTCTCCCACCTAGTGCGATTATGAAATTGGGATTCTTTTCCATATTTATGAGGTTAATGATTTGGATTTGATACTTGAAAATTATTGGATTAAATTTGATTTCAAATGATTCAGACTTAGATTCAGACTATCCCTAGTGATATATTCATAATATTGGGAGAATGGGGTAAACTTTCTAAATGTGTAATAATGTATAGATGTATGTTAGATATGTTCCAAATCCATTCTCAAGTGAGACCTTCATTTATTTACATATGAGTCCAATTGAGAATATTCTCAAGCCAATGACATACTAGGTATATGGTCCAACCCTAAGGAAAGGTTTGAGTTTAAGAGGTAGTCATTACTAGGCAATGGTCAATTGCAACCAAATTATGTCAGTATCAATTGGTGATATTGATATAATTTATTTAAAAAAACTTGTGTATAAGTGGAATGAACTAAATATTTAGAGATGTATTTTTAGGATATTAAAAATTTTTAAACTAGACATTGAAGTTATTTTATATGTGTAAAATCAAAATGAAAGAGTCAAAATCATAATGTAAGATGTACATGTGGGAGAATGGAAATTAGGACCATGTTTGTGTGCTCAAGTCATGTATGGTAAATGTGTGTCAATATTGTCATTGTTAAGTATTAAATACTATATTTTAGTATCTACATAAAATAGTTTCAATCTTGTCTATCATCCATCAAGATTGTGTTTGACATTTTCTAGATGTCTAGAGGGCCACCAATGTTTTTTTAATTACTTCAAAAATTTAGGGTTATGGTTTTATTTATTATGGTTATGTATACATAAGTTTATATATTAGTGACAAGCCTTATAAAACATCCTTCATAAATTATAGGGTATAAAGGATTTATAAATTGCATGGAAAATAAATTCAAATATTCTAAACATATAAGAGTTTTAATGTGAGAGTTGAAAGTAGTAAAGTGAAGTTTGAAACTATTTTTCATATTTTTAGTTTTCAAAACAAATTAAAAAGAAGAGTGTGCTCCCCAAATTGGATGACTCTTCTAGTATTGGTAGTAATGTCTTGGAAACATCCTCACATCAACTCATTTTTTATCAATATCACTATAAATTTTGAATGCTTAAATAAATATATATATATATATTTTGATTATTATAAAAATATCACAATATAAAATATATACACCTTTAAACCCTATGTGTTGTCCCTATTACTATATTTGGAAATATAAATCAAATATTTATTACTATATTTTACATGGGTGGTTATGCTTGATTGAAAGTTACTTTATTATTTGTGTTGTATTTATGTGTAATCCATTGTAGACAATCATATTTTTATTAGAAACTTAAAAATGTGTAATTTGACTAAATTATTATATAATTGATTTATGCCTAGACACATGATTATTTTTCACATTCTTCCTTATCAAATAATCCATATACGAGATTGACATTTTTAAAATTTGGATACTTTTAGACTTGATATACTTAATCTCAACTTGAATATATAAATCTAATTTTAAAATTGTCTCTTGATTTGAGATATTTTTTATTTTTATTTGGATAAGTCCACACTTCCTTAAAATGTTCTACCACCATGGACCTATCTGTGTATCCTTTAAAAACTATTTTCCAAAATTAAAATTTTTCATATGGGTAAGTTCATGCATTTCACATGCCATTTTAAATGAAATAAACTAAAGAGTAAGCTATATAAACATATCAATAATAAGCCTATTGACATATATAACTTATTTATCACATGAAATCACTCTGCTCATTGAGAGGAACTATCTTAAAGTATCAAAATATTAAACCCCTTAAAGGATAAATCCCTAAGATAAGTTTGAATACCTATGCAAGGTTAAATAATAGTTTGTCAAGTGTTAAAATACATTACATAATATTGAAATCAATGTTTGTATTATGCATGATTCCACACACTCATCCAAGTGGGAGAAATATGTTTAGTGTTACTTCCCTCTTTAGATTATTGGATATATATGAAGTGCTTAGCCATATGGGGTGGATAAGGCCAACTCAACCCTTCCAATTAATCCATTTTACATATTTTACATATGTTCCTATAGTACACAACTAAATTTTTAATCAAGGAGAAGGATAAAAGAGTTATTACCATGTTATAAAATACATTTTTATATAGAAGAGACTTTAGTAGGCATAGGAATAAAAGTCATATCTATCAAAACTTAGTATAGAGATGCAAGATAGTTTCATACCCTAGAAAAAATATCTAAGTGCATAATTTTTAGGAAGTAAAAACTTGTCTAAACTTGCATATACTATATGATTCTAGATTCAAGCATTCACAAGTCCATTTGAGACCATTATTGATGAGTGCACTCTATCAATGTCCTACACATACCAAAAAACAATTTAATTACTTCATTCATCTATTTTTTTCTATATATAAAAAGACAATTTATTATGTTAGTTACACTCATATTTTTATGTGAATTTTATATATTATGCAATTTTACTTATCCTTAGTTTTATCCTATCAGAGTTAAATTAATAAAAAAAAAAGTAGATAAAAGATATTGGTGAACCTGTTCCTTGTCTTGAGTAGAACAAAAGCAATATTTATTATGGTTTCCTTCTATTTTCCTAGGATTTTAGAATTATGTATTTAACCTTGATTTTTTAATTTAACTCTCCAATTAGTGCTTAATCATAATGTAAGGCACACTTAGTTTTAATGGTATATTATATGATTTTTATAGACAAAATTTAATGTATTGTCTTCATATGAATACACACTTTTATAATGAGTTTTAACATGTAACTAGACATGAAATAAAAAATGATGCTAAGGTTTCCACATTTGAGGAAAAAAAACATGAATGATTTCCTAATACTAATGGATATCTTGTAGGTACTTATTCTACCACAAGTGCTCAAAGTAATGTCATTTCTACTATTCTTACAATTACACTTTTGGCTACACATATGATTTCCAACAAAATAATGAGGAAAACATAAAGTTTTCCTCATATTACTATGGCCATCCCTTCAAAACATATTATGATACCTTTTAAGCTTAATACTCATGTCATATCATTTATCAATACATAGTTTGTTATTATATATGCTTAGATAATTTTATGGAAATGGTTATATATATATATATATATATATATATATATATATATATATATATATATATATATATATATATATATATATATATATATATATATATATATATATATATATATATAATGTTTTATAATAAAAAATAAATTCATTGAGTAGGTCATACCACTAATTATCATTCATTTTTTAATAATCCACTAGCTCTTGACATCTCAAATTTTTCCTTACCAATAGGTTTGGTGTCACCTAAATTTATATTGTATGATGGTAAGGGTGATTTAAAATATAATTTTTGAGCCTTTCACATAAGATTTTCCACTATGAATCTAATGATAAGTTGTTTCCAAATAGTCTTAAGGACTAAACCTTGCATTCTGTTGATGATCTTAATTTAAAATTGGTTCATGCTTTCAATCCTTTGGCTAATGAATTTACACATTTTTCAATCAAAATCAATGAGAAAATGTCTTCTACTCAAATTATAATATTTAAATAAAGATACAATGAGCCCATTAGTGATTACTCATGTCATATCATTTATCAATACATAGTTTGTTATTATATATGCTTAACTAATTTTATGGAAATGGTTATATATATATATATATAATGTTTTATAATAAAAAATAAATTCATTGAGTAGGTCATACCACTAATTATCATTCATTTTTTAATAATCCACTAGCTCTTGACATCTAAAATTTTTCCTTACCAATAGGTTTGGTGTCACCTAAATTTATATTGTATGATGGTAAGGGTGATTTAAAATATAATTTTTGAGCCTTTCACACAAGATTTTCCACTATGAATCTAATGATAAGTTGTTTCCAAATAGTCTTAAGGACTAAACCTTGCATTCTGTTGATGATCTTAATTTAAAATTGGTTCATGCTTTCAATCCTTTGGCTAATGAATTTACACATTTTTCAATCAAAATCAATGAGAAAATGTCTTCTACTCAAATTATAATATTTAAATAAAGATACAATGAGCCCATTAGTGATTATGTGTTTTGTTATAAGACTATACGTTTTAAAGTGATAAATCTAATGGCTAAGAAATAATTAAAATATTTATTTTAAAAAAAAAATACTTGTTCCTCTACCCAAGTCTACCTTCTTTAGGTTATTCTAATATATGGAAGACATATGTCACATAATTAAGGACATATATGTTAAAATTATTAAAATTACTAGTTTAAATTATTGGTACATTCCTCTAACCAATTTTAATGTAATTTATATATGCAAACCAACTTTAAAATCAAGATAAACTGATAATAATAATGATTCAAAATTAACACTTGACATAGTTTCATAGCCAACTAATTAGTTTGTTCTCTTAATTCAAGGAGGAAATTTTACACTTAACAAGACCTCATCATAAGGTATTACAAAAATTACTTGTGTAAAAAATTATATCTCTCACTCATAAAAATTATATTGATATGAATATTTCCCAATCTAAGGAATTAAATATTAATACATAGTTTGATTATCATAGATGTGTAAGACATTCAACTAATAGAAGAATTAGGTTTCAACATAAGATAAAATATTTGATAGATGAAAAAAAAATTGATATTAATTCATTTACATATGATTCAAAGGTATAACATAATTTAAATTCTAAGTTTAATACCTTTTTTGATTCATTTCCTAATCATGGAACACAAGATAATACTACTAAGTGTGAAGTGCATATGACTTATAGTATACATCCTCATCTAGATTATTTTATTTATAGAATTGAATAAAATCATGCTATAAATGAGATTATTAGCACACTTTAGACTGTATATTCACATAAATTTAATATCATAATTTATGATCATGATATTTTTCATAATGAGTATTTTGATGAGGCATTATTTGTTTGTACATACATTGAATTTGTTTAACCCTAAAATGTATATATAATTTGATCTTATCATTAACCTTAGATTTGATTAAAGGGTTGTATATAAATGAAATGACACAAGGGAGATAATAAGATCTATAATAGCCCAATTAAAATTTAAACTTAGATATAAACATGAACCAAATTTATTATGCAAAGATAGTCTAAATATGAAAATTAGAACTATGCTAGATATGGAAATGAAAAAAAAGTGATGTACTTATCTTTTAATGATGTTAATGTAATTTTGGATCTATATCATGAAGAAATAAAGCTATAAGGATATTATGAAATATTTATCATATTCTAGATCAAACACTTCTAGTGCTCTAGACACTATTGTCATCTTAGGATGGTTGCATCAATGTTAATATTTGTTTTTGATGTAAGTGTCATGTAAAAAATTCCTACTTAAAAAGGATTAAACCACCTATATTCTTCTTATTTTTGCTTCACCTTCACTCTAGTGCATTTATATCTAGTTCATAGACTATTAATCCTTGTGAAATAACAAAACCCTAGTTCTCTATATTCATAGTGACCTTAGGGAAAAATGGGCTAGTAGGCACATAGTGTTGAGCTAACCCCAAACACCCCATTATCAAACGGTTCTACCTACATATACAATACACCAAAAGAGGGCCTTAGGCTCATGTAGTTCTCCCCTATGTGTTGTATTATGTGTGAGTCATGAAATATTGTGAAATTAAAGTAAAATAATGACCTAGCTTGTAGCATGGAAAATAAGGATCTTGGGATACTCTTATAGTGCTTCAGACTTGTATATGTGTTGTACCTATGACTAGTGTGGAAATAGGGAAGATTTGTTGAATTTAATTCTTGATAGAGTGATTTTGATAAGTTTCCTTAGTCTCTTTGGTATTTTTCTAGGTGAGGAATGAATGAGGGTTGATCTTATATTTATATCAATCCCTTTGGTGTAATAACTCACATTAAAGAACTTAGGTAAACCATTAAGATACATTTCATTTTCAAATTAGATTAATTTAGGATACTAGACATTTGTGTTAGGTCAAGATACTAATGTTAATATTAGTGTCTATCTTAGATGTTCATTTCCAAGGAGTTAAAAAGTAGATATAGGCTCAAAAATTATAGAGATGGAAGATAAGTAAATTTTAAGAATTTTGGGCAAGACATAAGACCTAGGTCATTAACATAAGATTGGTGAGACTAAGAGATATAAGCCAAGGGGCATGAGATATTATAGATGTGAGACTTATGGAAGTGAGAAAGGTATATAACTGATAAGAACAACCAAGGCCTATATTTTCCAAGTGTACAAGACTGAGGTGCTATATAATCATAAAATAGTGTCTACATTAACTGCCCCCTTAATCTAGTAATAAAATATCTATTTTAAAGGAAAGAAATGAATACCTAGGTATGTACACACCTTATCTATACATGTTCTAAACTTTAGTTATTTATTGGTGGCTAACCTACAACCAAGATCATGTTACAGTATAAAATTAGTGCATATAATATGGGATTAAAACTAATTTAAATAGATTTAAAGATAAAGAGAAAGGCACAAGAGTTTAACTATGTGTTGATGTAACCTCCTTACCTATTGGTAAGTTGTTATGAAAAATATTTATCATTATAAAGATATGAAACTAAGATTAAAAAAAATAAATATAAATATTTAAAGTGCATATTTCCAAGGAGATAGATAGATATAGAGTGATATAGAGAGAAATTGGAAGGTATGTGTCCCCAACTTTGAGTCAAAAGGTGAGTTGCCACATGGTAGTTGAGATTAGCTCAATCATGCAACCCAATGATAATTATAACCTAGTGAGGTTAGATGATCAAGTAAACCCTAAAAATTTGGAAATATTGATTGATTTTATCACCTCACACATACCAAAAATTTAACCAACTACTACCATAAATTGGCTTAATAAATGTCACAAAAGTCTATAGGGTATTGGTATGAAAATTATGTGATGTGGTAATAGTCCATAAAAGAATTTTTAAATATGAAATTGATTTAGATTATGTAATATTAGGCACATTTTTCATAACATCTGCACCTTAGATATGTCTCATGATAAAACTATGTATAATGATAGTACCAATGTATAAAATTCTAGTATAATTATGAATTTCAATCATATAACTATGTTTTTTGGGAAAATTAAAAAACTATGTGTATCAAACATGATTCTAAAACATTCCCCCATTATATATGGATAAATATGAAAAATAATATAGCAATGTGGAGGACATGTTTTCAAAACATGCCCCCATTTTAATCTAGAGATGTTGAATACTGAATATGTGTGGAGAACATGCTTACAAATAATTCCACCATAAAATATATAAATTTTAAATGTTTAGGCTCCATTACCATATGGTATGCCCCACTAAATATAATAATTGATATAATTACCATATACTTAATGAGTGTGAAGACATGATTCCAAAGCATGCCCCCAATAAATCTAAAAACTATGCCAAGTGTGGAGAACATGCCTCTATGATATTCCCCCACTAATGTTTTAAAATTTGAGGTGAGGGAAATATGAAATGTTAGTTAACTCACCTTAAATGGATAAGGTAATTATATAATCTATAAATGTAACCATGTAGCATATAGAAGGAATATGTCTAGGTAGATATAACATTGAATCACATAAAACCAATGTGATCACATGTAGGCCTAAGATGTATGATAAGGATCATGAAAACATATAGACAATAATAATATCAAATAAAAATACAACTAGATAACCATACACAAGATCACTCAAAATTAATTTAGAAGGCAATGGTCTAAGGAGATTGCAAACAAAGAGCATATTCAAATGTAACACAATTGAAGCGACATGACTTAGTCAAATGTACATAAAGGCAAGGATGACATATTCAAATGTTAAATAAATCATACATAGGTGTATGTGACATTAGTTAAGGAACATATTTAAATTATTTAAAAAAGAATACAATAGCAAGGCAAGGCACTCAATTTAGTGAAAAAATTAAAACATAATAAACTAGCATAAATATGTTATAGCAACCCATGGATCAAGTGTTTTAGGAAAAAATGTCGAGTGTATAACATATCAAGTACCTATGTAAGATATAATAATGGATAATAAGTATGTGTAAGTACATATTTAAGATCAAGCATGATAGTGTAAAGTGATAATCAAATCTTATAACATGTGTATATAAGGATAAAATAAGTGGATGCCCCCATTATACATGTGACATGAGTAGAGAGAAATAACAACATCTAAAATAGGAATATATCATGTATTTTTATATGAATTTACCACACTCAAGTAGAAGTGTGAAACTTGTTGATATGTAGGAGTAATTAAATATTTCATCCATCAACATGTAACTAACACATAGATGCCAAGGAGTCAATATAACATATATGTGCCAAAAATGCTTTTTGATTTTTTTTTGATTTTTTTGGTATTTTTAGAATTTCTTAAGAGGAAAGATAATCCTATTATTCCATCCAATGGATGGTCATATATATTTACCCACTATGAATTTGGTTTAATACCTTGTTTATGTTGTTGAATAACATGTATAGGGTCAATATCTATCAATGTGGTATCAACAATGCTTTGCATATGTAAAATATGACTATGTGGTCATGAATCAATAGTAGGAATAATAGGAGTGGGGGTTATTAGAACCAGTCACTGAGTGCTATGTGGTTTCATTAGATTGATAATGATATAATAATGTATAGGTACTATATATAGTTGAATATGGTGTGTATTATATAGGATTTTGTGGAATCTACTATACATCTCTGATGTAATGGTATCTCAATTACTAGCCACCTAGCAAAGGGAATTGTCTATGACTTTCCCTTTTGTGGTGAATTATCCTTAGTAGGCTTAATAACTATTTGTCTAGGTATAATTTTATTTTTTTCAATAGGATGTTCATATGAAATTGTGGAAACTCTAATTCCTTGATTGGTATGAATGTATTTAACACACCCATGAACTGTAAATGGTATTTCTATAAGAGTGTGTATCCAAGGTGTTACCAATAACATATCAAAGATTCCTATCGAAGGTATAACTAAAAATGTAGTAATAATATGTGTGAGACTAACATAAAAATGAAATTTAATTTTTGAAGAACCATCTTAGAGGTCCCATCAAATTCTCTAATTGATATGGTAGAGGGGTATAAATCATAATGAATATAACCCAAGTTTATAAATAATGTCATGGTGAAAACATTTTTTATTTCACCATTATCAAACATAACATTGTATATTGGGTGTTTATCAAGAAATTATTTAATGAAATACTAATGAATATTAGAGTCATCATCATTAATTTCAATGTCATCAAAGGAAATATGAGGTTTCTAAACCATATGAGGTATATGTCACAAGTAAGTACCAATAATACCATTGAGTAGGTGCTCATAATGTGAGGGAGGAGGATATGTATTATATTCCATTTAGACTTTTGGTTCCTTCTTATAATTTTATTCTAAAATATTGTTATATATTTTTTATTTATGGTGATTACTAGGTTATGAGCCTAATTCCTTTAAAGGATAATCAAATATAAGTTTTTAGTCATCAATAATATCTTGGATCTTGTGCTTCAAGGTAAAGCATTTACTTATACAATGCTTTGGTCCTTTATGATAATAAAAATAATAATTATAATCATATATTTTAGATAGAGGTCAACTCTTATCAACCTTGATAAGAAAGGGAGAGATATAATATAACACTCTAGTAATCACTAGAGTAATGAAGTTATGGACTTAGGTAAATTTGTAAATTGTCTCCTTAGTGCATTGTATAAGAAAAGATGATTAGGTTTATATAAAACTATGTTAACCATGGTGGTTGTTTCCTTTTTAGGCTTAGGAGGTTTTACATTATAACTTAGTTTAATTATGAATTTTATACTAGATGTAGATGTAATTTGTGTGTTTCCTACATAATTGAGCTTATTCAATGACATAAGATTCATTTTAAAGAACCATAAAAAATGGCATAAGTCATCAAAATATTTGAAATTCTTGTAAAAATTGACACATGTAAAGGAGTAAGTAAATTTTTTTTAAATATATCTTGTAACTCTTTGTCTACCATAAGATCGGTCATTTTGTCTAGCATTGCCTTATATCTCAAGACATAATAGTTGATAGTTTCATTGGTTCCTTTTTTTCATTTTGATAATTTAAGCATAATAAACATTTTTTAAAATATTAATAGAAAAGTGTGATTAAAAATGGTGTCCAAGATGTTTGAATGTATTCATGGATTGGAGAGGTAAATCATAAAATCACTTCAAAGCATAGTCCTTGAGGATTCTTAGAAATAATTTGGTAAAAATTTTATCATTGGAATAATATTCAAGGAATGTCATATAAAATGTTTTAATATGTTTTTCAATATCACCCTTGCCATCATAAAATGTGAACTTAGGTGAAACAAATCCAATTGGAAAAGGGTGTAAAGAGATCTCAAGTGCAAGAGGGTTATGCAACACATCTTGTTAATCTATAACATGAGGGGATTTTAAATAATTTTGTTCAATGTTTGGAACCTTGTCCTCTAAGTAATTTAAAACATGATGGAGTGATTAAAATATAGGCCTAATGGGATTTAGATTATCAAGTTGAGTAGTCATCAAATGGGATGGAAACATGTTTTGAATAGTAACAAACATTAAATTTCATATGTAAGTTGAAATAATTGGTAATTCCATGATAAATTAGAAATGGTAGTATTAGGTAACAAATGTTTAAACATATAACTTGTGTCCCCATTATATTTATTAGGTTGTAATGTGTTTAGGGGGATGGATGTATCCACTATAGTTTTGGATATTTTCAATTTGAGTATAGTTTATAAGATCTCATCAAGATCGTTAGGTTTTTGTTGAATATGCTAATTTTATTTAAATTTCATACACTTAATCATGGCCTAATTGGTCATTTTAATTATCAAAATATTCTTATATTATAACCCTATTATTATGTTTTTCATTCTCAACATGGGTTTCATCATGATCCAAAGTTGAGATACGTCATTGGTTTGTAACATATTAGATGGTGGGAAGGGAATGTTCAATAAGAACACTTACCAATTTAGGGATATGCCTAGGTTACATGCAAAATATTATTAGGAAATGTAAAATACAATAATATAAAACCTTGGTTGGTTTAAACCCCTAAGAATTAGAAAAAATACATTCAAATGAATCAGGTTCACCACATGTTCAACCCTAAAATGTAGATCTAAGTTGATATTATTATTGAACCTATATTTGATTAAAGGGTTATATATAAAGGAAATCAAATAATCATTATAATTATATTTGTATAAAATCAATTAGATACTAAACTCAAATATAAGCATACATTGTATTTTTTATGTTGAGATAGTCTAAACATGAAAAGCAAAAATATGCTAGATATGGAAATGAAAAATTAGTGTTATACTTATCTTGTTCTGATGATAATGTAGTAATAGATATGGAACAAGGAGAAATTAATATGGAATGAGATTAGTCATTATATTCTAGATTTGACACTTCGAGTGCTCTAGACACTAACATCATTCTAGGATGGTTATGTTGATGCTACCATATGGCTTTAATGAAAGTGTTCTCTATGGAATATATGATGGAAAAGGATGCAAAAACCTATATGATTCTAAGATTTCCTTCACCTTTGATTTTTTGCCTTTATATCTAGGTCAAATATTGTTGCTCCTTGTGAAATTGAAAAACCCTAATTCTCCATCTTCATAGTGACTTTGGGGAAAAATGGGTCAGTGAGCACATGGTGTGTAGATGGCCCCAAAGACCCTATTGTTATAGGGTGATACATAGACAATACTCCATAAGAGGGCCTAAAAATCATAGTTTTCCCCTATTTTTTAGCTTGTATGTGAATCATTAAATACTATGTAAAACTAGTACAATAATGCCCTATCTTGTAACTTGGAAAATCAAGATTTTGGACTACTTCTTTACTAATTCAAACCTCTATATGTATTATACCTATTACTGGTGTGGAAATATTTAATATTTGTTCAATTTAATTATTGAGAGAGTGTTTTTGATAATTTACCTTGGTCTCTTTGGTTTTTTAATAGGTGAGGAATGAATGAGGTTTGATCTTATATTTATATCCATACCTTTAGAGAATAACTCACATTAAAACACTTAGGCTGACCATTAAGATATGTCTCATTTTAAAATTGGATGACTTTAGGTCACTAGACACATGTGTTGGGTTAGGACACTAACATCAATGTTAGTATCTGTCCCATACATTAGTGTTGAGGGAGAAAAAAATTAGGTATAGGATCATAACTTGTAGAGATGGAAGATATGTACATTTTAATCATTCTGGGAAAGATAAAATACCTGGTTCATAAACATAAGACTAGTCAAACTAATATATATATATATATATAGACCAAGGGGAATAAAATAGAGTAGATGTAAGACTTGTGGAAATGAGAAAGGTATATAATAAAGAGGAAAAACCAAGGTCTAAGTTTTCCAAGTGTAAAAGACTAATGTGTTATATAATCATAAAATAGTGTCTATTAAATCATAACACATACACATTATCATGGTAGATAATGGTTTAGGTTAAAATATTTGGAGTACCATGAAATTCCTTACTATTATTTGATATAAATAAGTATATTTGGTGCATACAATAAATATAGTTAAGGGATTCATTGGATTAAAAAATCTTGTGGGCTTATAAGACCACATTAAGTGGGTCCTACATATTTTATACTTTATTATAAGCTATACCAAGTACATGGGAATTTTACATGTTATTAGAACATCCTTGGATATATTTTTTTTAACTAAACGGGGTAAAAATTTATTCAAAAACAGGCAAAAACACCAAGTTACATAGGTTTATCCTTCTCCACCAGAGTAAAAAGCTTCTGGGAGAAGCTCGTAGGCAACAAATTACAGTCAAAAATTTTCCATTGAGGGCCCTATTCAGAGGCCCATTTTGCCAGGCAATCCGCCACCACATTCCATTCCCGTGGGATGTGCTTAAAACTCACAGAGTCCAACATAGTGGTTAATTGAAGAATCTATTGCACCACCACAGCAAGCTGCCAGTCTCCACTATCAAAATTACGGTTAGTAAGCAACTTAATCACCACCTGTGAGTCCGACTCGCAGATGATATTGCGCCACCCCTGCTGGCAGGAAAGATGTAAAGCTTGTAACATAGCCAGCGCTTCCATGTAATTATTGGAAAAATAACCCTTGTAAACAGAAAAAATGAATTGAAGGTTTCCAGCTGAGTCATGTCCAGCACCCCCAATTCCAGCGTCACTAGGATTGCCACGCGAGGAACCATCTGTATTGATCTTTAAGGTTCCTGGCGGAGGAAGGGTCCAGCGCCCCAATCTATTAATCGGCCCCTGTCTCTGCCTAACACCACAGCTAGGACGCAAGGAATGGACAATTGGCAGGCTTTCCAAGTGCGTCCCAGCTATGCTGGAAAAAAGACCACGGTCCACCCTGTCCAGCTGCACCGAATTGTTACCTTTGGCCGCTAAGGTCTCAGCCAACGCACTTTGGATTCTCCCCCAGAGGACGTCATGACTCAGCTGCTCTCCACGGAATATGCGCCTGTTGCATTCAATCCACAGCTGCCACAAGATAAACGTAGGCCCAGCAAGCCAGGCAGATTGAAGGATGGGAGCTTGAGAGGGAGGAAGAGGCAGACGGCTCCAGAATTCAGCAAGTGATGAGGGGTGCCAGCAGGGTCTGCGCCAAGCACTCCACCACCTGTGCCATATCCACTTAGCATAAGAGCATTGAAAAAAGAGGTGCGCCCCTGTTTCCTCCTCCCTGCAACAGAGAACACACCTGGAAGGGCCTATGAAACCACGCTTGCACAAATTATCCCATGTAAGACATCTATTGTGGACAAGCATCCACAAGAAGAAATTGCACTTCGGCCAGGTAGAGGAATTCCAAACTCTCTTTCCCCACATGAAGTTAGCTACCCCAAACAGTTGTTTAGACAGGGCATGATATCCCGCGGAGACCGAATAGCGCCCAGTTGAATCATCCCCCCAGGCCAGCACGTCCTGACCATGCAGGGAGTTGCAATGTCTGGAAGCTAGAATTTGAGAAAGCTCCTCATAGCTTTCCCTAGAGCCTCCCGATGGCCAATCCGAAGAGTTTTTCCATCTAAAGCCAGTAGCCATGCCCAAATTGTATTCCTCCTTATAATGGGCAACATTGGTCCAGCCCTCAGCCTGAAAAACATCACATAACTGCTGGAGGTGCAGGTGGGAAGCTAAGAGTGGGGGAAGCCCATCCCACGAATCCTCCCAAAAAAGAGCCTCCACTCCAGTGTGACAGATCCAAAATAGACCCCGTTTAATCAAATGAGCACCTATTTTGAGAGTATGCCAAATCATGGACCCACCCCGCTCAAGAGACAACCGAGCAATGTCAGAGGGGTGCACCCCCAGAAAGTATTTGAAAGTCAGAATGCGGGCCCAAGGTTGGGACTGATTGGAGCACCATCTCCAGTACAATTTGGCTGCAAGGGCCTGGCTCGCTAGGATGGCCGACCTTAGCCCAAGGCCTCCGTCCTTCTTCGGCCTGCAGACGGTGTCCCAGTTAACCAAGCTCCACTTGGTATTGGTTAAATTACCGCTCCACAGAAATTGCCGCGAGAGGGCATCAAATTCTTTGAGAAAATAGATCGGAGCAGCCTGCACCATACATCGGTAGACCGGCAACGCTTGAATCACCGACTGTAAAAGAGTGACTCTCCCAGCAGTGGAGAGCCATCTATGAGTCTAGTGGCTAACTTTGTCTCTGAGTCTAACTAGCACACCCTGCCAAAAGAGCCGTGGCTGCCTGCCCATCACAATGGGAATCCCCAAATACGTAACCGGCAGGGTTTGAACTTGGAATCTCATGATGGCCGCTATCCTCCTTTGGATAGGATCCGGGGTGTTGAAGAAAAAAATGGAGGACTTTTGGTCATTAATTTGCTGTCCCGTCGCATCCATGTACATGTCAAGAGTACTCCGAAAAGCAGTAGCCTCCTAAATCCTCGCTTTCCCAACAAGAATCGTATCATCCACAAACTGAAGGTGGGAAGTGGTAAGGCCATTCCCCCACTGCCACCCCTGAACCATGCTCTGAGAAACTTGAGACTTGATAAGCCTCCCCAATCCCTCTGCCAAAATGATAAATAAGTAAGGGGACAACGGATCTCCTTGGCGGAGGCCTCTAGACGCACTGAAAAGGTCAGTAGGCTGCCCATTGATTAGGACCGAATAGGAGGGGGTGGTAACACAACTCAGCACCCATTGGATCCAATCCGGATTAAAACCAAAATCCACCAACACTTTCTGAAGAAACCTCCAACTGGCTCTGTCATAAGCCTTGGCTAAGTCTAATTTGATGAACATGGCGTGCTCTCGAGAGGTGCTCATGGAATGAACAGCCTCTGAAGCAATGACCACCTCATCAAGAATCTGCTTTCCAGCCACAAATCCACCTTGCTCCTCCGAAATAATCAAGGGGAGGCAGCTCTTAAGCCTTTCTGCTATAAGCTTGGTGATAATTTTGTAAATTACATTGCACAATGCAATAGGCCTAAAATGGTCCAGTTGATTCGCCTGCTCTTTCTTCGGAATAAGAACCAAGAAGGTGGCATTCAACGCTCTGAGCATTTCTTTGTTAGAATATGACTCCTGAATCACAGCAATGAGATCCTGTTCAATTATGTCCTAAAAGTCCTGGTAGAATTCCACAGGGAAACCATCAGGTCCAGGAGCTTTCCCCCTTCTCATGCTAAACACAACTCCTTCTACCTCGGTCCTGTCAATAGGCCTCATAAGATGTTGATTCAGACCCAGAGTCATCACAGATGGGATACAAGACAAGACCAAATTTTTAGCAAAATCTGAAGGGGGCGGCCCATCAGAAAAGAGATTAGAGAAATATCTAACCGCTACCTGAGAAATGTCCTGAGAGTTATGAAGATGTGATCCATCAGGGGAAACCAGGTGAGTCAAGAAATTGCTGTTGCACCTTGCCTGGATAGACCTGTGAAAA
Organism: Torreya grandis; assembly: GCA_037957365.1. Classification (NCBI taxonomy): domain Eukaryota; kingdom Viridiplantae; phylum Streptophyta; class Pinopsida; order Cupressales; family Taxaceae; genus Torreya; species Torreya grandis. The sequence continues at coordinate 2,996,374 of JARHVA010001697.1, forward strand.
AAAGTGGTATTCCTATCACCTTCTTGTAACCAGTCAATACGAGCCTTCTGCTTCCAAAAGATCTCCTCCCTAAGCTCCCATTCCGCAAGCTCCTTTCCTGCTTGAGACTCAGCCATAAGGAGATCCTCAGATTGGCCGTGATCTCTAATTTGTCTAGTAATCTCATCCAGCTAATTTTGAGCCTTCTTCCGCATAGAGTGGAGGTTCCCAAAGCTGTTTGCATTCCAATACTTCAGCCTCCCTTTCACATACTGAAGTTTTTTGGCGAAGGAAAACATAGCAGTGCCAAAGCTAGGTCCCCCCTGTTTCCACCACTGCGCCATACAATCATGAAGAGAAGGCTCACGGAGCCACATTAGCTGGAACGTGAAGGGGGGTTTCCTTGGTCCAGGAATGTGGGAAGATGAGAGCTTAATCGGCCAGTGATCCGAACCACGCCAATCAAGAATTTCCGAAGCTAAGGAGTTGGAGCTTGATTGCCAGAAGCATGACACCAAGAACCTGTCCAGGTGCTCTGAAATACCAGCATCACCACTCCTTCTATTGCTCCAGGTGAAAGAACCATTGAGCGGCTTGATGTCTGAGAGGCGCAGGACTTTTATATTATGCCGAAGATTATCCGAAGAGGGCCCCAGGCGGGCCACTCCCCCCCTTTTTTCCTCCAAACTAAGGACAGCATTAAAATCTCCCATAACAATCCACGGTAAATATGGGTGACAACTTCTGACATACCTGATATGGTCCCATAACTTCAGCTGTCCAGGTAGGTCCACCGGGGCATAAACATTAGTCACAAGAATGAGTTCACCAGCCTCCTTGGCCACCGCTGTCATTGTGAGAGCCGAGCTGTTAGACATCCAGCTTAGAGGCATAATACGCTCAGGGTTCCAGCACATGGCCAACCCACTAGAGCAGCCAATAGACCCCACACATTGACTATGCCTGAAATACCAAGATTTTTCCATGCACAAACACCACTATTACACAGAAAGTTTAGTTTCTTGAAAGCAAAAAATATCAGGAGAATGTTCACTTACCATTTTATGAATAGCTCTTTGTCGGGGGGAGCTATTCAACCCCCTTACATTACAAGAGAGGATGATCATTGAGCAACATGTGGAAAGTGCTCACTCAGGGGTTTAACATGCCCCGCTTCTACAAGAAGATCCCCAGTAATTTTAATTCGCTCCTGATCCTTTTTGCATCCTGCCCTTGAAGGAGTGGTTCCCAAAGATTTTTTAAAGGGTCTTTGCATGAGGCCAAGACCAGAAGAAGATCCTCTCTCTTGCCTGGCCTCCTCTACCCCCTTCACCAAATCCACCCAGCTAACCTCCTTATCCCCTGGTGCCGGCATAGATGAGATGGGAACATCTGGCAAGATACAATCCACCTCCTAAGTCCCCTGAAGGTCTAGACTGGGCACAGAACCCACAAGGGGGACATGCTCCATGAGATTGGCCTCCTCCCCCTGCACTAAATCTGGGATGCCATCTTCTATATGCATATTATCTAAAACAGCGAACCGGTTAAAACCAACCTCAACTTGCCTATCCATGTTTGGACGTTTTAGACCACGATTTTTTGACCGACGCTTGACCTGAGTGAAGCCTTCCCTATCCGGCCCATCTGAGCTTACAGCTCCCTGCTCCTGGTCGGTGGGAAGAAGGGGGTTTTTCCCTTTGTTAGCGTGCTCTACCAAGCCTGGCGCTTTACCAACCTGTCTCGGCTGTCCACTTCCTCTTTCACCCTTGCCCATCCTAGGACCAGGCTCTGCATTCTGCGCATCATTCACTCTGGAAGCCTGAGGGCACTGTCGATGCAGATGGCCGTACAAGTGACAAATGCGGCAGTGAAAAGGAATCGCTTCGTAATCTAATTGCTGTATCCAAGATGAGTTCCCCATACAGATTTCCACAAAATCCGGAAGAGGATTATTCAGATTAATATCCGCACAAATCCTAGCATAGGAGATAACCTTCCTGTCTAAAGTTTGATGCGCTATTGCCATTGGAGTTCTGAGCATTGACGCTATCTGACGGAGAATATCTTCTCGCCAAAATTCCAATGGCAGTCTTGGCAGTCTAACCCAGACGGGGACACAAGCAGGAAGATCAGCAGCCGAGTTGAACACTGCATGCCAGGGTTTGAGGAACAAGCCAATCCAGTCGAAGAAATATGGGCCTCCTTCGAATACCTTGTTTCGATCCAAAATAGAGGAGAAATTCACTATGAAGTAGCTGTTCCCAGCCAACATGATATCAAAGTCCCCGTCAATCTGCCAGGTCCACCGAATCCAAGCATCCAGAGCTGCCAGCGAAGTACGAATGCCCAAGAATTTATAGATAAGGGTGTGATCAGTCAAATATGCAACCTCCTCCTTCACAGAATCAGGGGAGATAACCAAAATTGGTCTCTCCAGGCTCCTAGGAAGGCAGCCATTTATCTTTCTGAGCTTGGAGCCTTCGCTCCCATTGGACAACTCAGGCTCCTGCCCCTGTTTTCCAAGCGCCGGCTGCTCCTTGCTAGGACCACCCATCACCCCTGCGCGCTCAGTCCCCACAACGAAATTGGGAAAACCTGCCTGCCCCAATAATCCTGCCCCAGGCCAGGACACATCCTTCCTGGGGCCTGCTAACGGGTCGCCCGTCGCACCATCGCTCTCCATCCTGCCGCTTCTATATAACATCCTTGGATATATAATATGTCTATAGTACCATATTTAGTAGACATATTTGTGAAGGATATACTTGGTAATAGGGTGTTCATTATTTTAGGTATTCCATTTGAATATCCTCTTCAACAATATATTATTCATTCTACCCCACGCCCTCCCTACCACCACCACCATAGTTAGTTTAACAACTAAATAAGGTTTATTCTACTAAAAAAACTCAAAAAAAGATAGTAGATTTTCATAGATAACTAGTATTAAAATGTCCTTTACATCATAAGTTTATAAAAGATTCATGAGATCCATTATCTTATTCGTCACATCCTAAAATTATATTACATACTCCTTTTCATGTTATACAATGAAAATAGGGATATTATTATATCATTTCATTAGATTCCATGAAGTATTATGATTCATAGAATTGTGAAACACACACATGATTATATGGTTGATGATGATCATATTATTTATCATCACAACACACCCATGAGATTATTTATCATATTATAACACACATACACATGTTAATAATCAATCATGATAGTAAAATTATCTATTTTTAACAATAGACATACATATGAAGATCCCATTAATGGGATTATTGGTAAAATGTTACATAAATGTCATGACCCCATTTTATGATAAATTGCTTTCTTAGATTTTCATGTTGGTCAAATGGATACTATTTAGTGTGATTAAGTTATTAACTATGGTATATTTGATACATTTACTTATGAAATGTTATGATTATACATTTAGTGACAAGATTCATTACTAATATGTTGTGTTGTGATCTTGATTTATTTTGGACACTTCATATCATCATAATATTATTAAATTTAGTTCATTTTTGAATTTGTCGTATCTTATATTTAATTAAGTTAATAATTTATTTAGCATATTTTTACCTAGTATAGATACTATTGGTATTCTAATTTAATGATTTTTAAGAAAATTTTTATGAGCTGGGTTGATTGTGGAATTTAATAGCAGAGTATGCGAGGTGATGAGAAGTTATTTAACCATTTATATTAGTCAATATGGTTTTGAGCTTTTATGTTCATGATATTTTTTTATAGTTAATTTATTTTCTTATGTGGACTTAGTTTATTCTTGTTTTGTTATTAAGTTATCTTTTTAGATTTAGTGCTTATTTCAATTTTGAACAAAGATGCTTTATGCATGAGGTTTATCTATGGTCACCTTATTTATTTGTCAAGTTTATTTTAGTCTTAGTCATATTACCTACTACATTAATTATTTTAGTGTCATCTTATTTTGTGGAGGTCATGATACCACACTATACTTGATCTTGGTGGATGCATGTTTTGTTTGCATTAGTCATGATGGTCACAATGACTAGGATTTTGACACTAGGTCATAGGGATTTCATTAGTTGATGATTATCATTTGGAATTTTGACCTTAGTTAAATATTAGGTCATAATGACCCAATATTTGAGGTTGTTAATATTTTAGTGTATTTCAAACTTGGTTCTAGTCATTTTGCATTTATTTGGGCTAATTAGACCCAAACCCAAATACCATGCTATTAAATTTTTCCTAGACTTATGGAGGCCATTAGATTTGATTATTGGTATATTGAGCTAATGATTATTATTCAATTTCATTTTCATTAGGGATTAGAGATAGTTGTGGATAAAAATGGTTTTATTTTCAGCCACACTCATAGACTTAAATTATAAAAATGGAGGTGATGGTGGTCTTCATTTGGAAACCCAAAAGGGGTTCAAGAGATATCAATTTGGAAAAAATGACGGTCACTAATAGTGGAATTTTTGAGATATAAGAAAGTAAGTGGAGTTATTTTATTTATTTAATTTGTTTGATTATTTTATTCAACCATTATATAATGTGTGTGTAATAGGAAGTTGTAATACTTCCCATTGAATCCACAATGCATAACACATCCATTTAAATGCATGGTTACAATAGAAACCCTATCATGGAATTTATTTTATTCACTATGTGGTTTTTAGTAAAGGGTTTTAAAGAAATAGATTAGTTGGGTTGGTTTTATGCATAATGGTTTGTATGCAAACAAAAAATTTGGGTTATACATTTTGTTTCCGGTGGTATTGAAATTATTAGCATGATTTTTTATAGTAAGGTTGTCTAATGGAATGCAATTAATTCATAGTTTTTTAAGATGAATGTGTTGTGGGTTTAAAGTATTTTAAACCTTATGATGTTGATGGAAAAGATTTTTTTGATAAACCTTGGCTAGGTATTATCATGTGGGTTATATTTTGAAACCATGTTTAGTTTAATTGTTTTCGACCTTTGATTACTTGAATGGGTTTTGTTTTGTGATGTTATATTTTTTTCTTACATAGTTGAGGTTATTTATAAAATTTTGAATATGATTTGTTTTAGATCTATAAGCGTGTATTTTTATTATATTGTGAAATATTTGGAACTCTGTTTATATGAACATTCAAGTTTTGTATTGGTTAAATGGATTTTTTTTAACTAGGATTTCATGGATGAAACCAATGGGCTTGATATGAAGTTAATTTGAGGTTAATGAGTTTTAATCTCACATTTTTATTCTTGATATAAATGTTTTCATGATGGTTACTATGTGTAATTAAAATTTCATTTCCAGAGAGTAAGCTGAATGAAATATGTGTTTTGAAATTCATTTGGAATCTTATTATTTTGATAGACAGTTGAAGATTATTTTATTTATGGTTATCTTTAAATCTTATATAAAAATAAGATACTTGAATGAAGTATATAAAGGTTGATATTGATGGATTAAACAATTTTTAATTGATCCATGAATGTCAATGTGAGTTAGTTCATGAGATGAACTATAATATTTGTAGTTAATAATAGATACACTTGTCATCAATAGTCTTATTTTCTGGTTCCTTGATTAAAATTAAATTTTGAAATTATTACTCTCTCTCTCTCTCTCTCTCTCTCTCTCTCTCTCTCTCTCTCTCTCTCTCTCTCTCTCTCTCTCTCTCTCTCTCTCTCTCTCTCTCTCTCTCTCCTCTCTCTCTCTCTCTCTCTCTCTCTCTCTCTCTCTCTCTCTCTCTCTCCTCTCTCTCTCTCTCTCTCTCTCTCTCTCTAGTGTGATTATCTTAGCTAGCTTAGAATTTATGGTCATTTTATCACCCTAGAAATCAACCAGGTTACCTAATTTCAAAACCAACTAAAGAATGGGGTGGTATAGGGACACTAATAGATGGGCTCATTAGGATGGAAGGGCTAGTTTTTGCATTCTTATCTATGGAAGTTGTTAGGAGATCCTTTGGATTCTTATATTGACTTGAAACCTTATTTTAGTTAGATTATTATATTGCATGACTTATTTTAATGCACATGTTATAATTTGGATATTATTATGTTCCTTATTGTGGAAAATACATGTTTAAGATATGGGATTTATGATTTAGCTAATTGGTTATGTCACCAAAACATGATAGTTGATAAGTCTGATTTATTATTAAATAAATGTTGAGTGGAAAATTTCATTTTATATGATTCTACAAGCAAACTTATATTTATAGATCTTCTTTGTAGTTAATTTATCTATGTGGATTAGATTATAAATGTTGCTTGTATGGTTATGATGTTGAAGTAACTTTTACTAATGCTCTTATGTATGTCGTATATGATGAACATCATTTATATTTGATTTTAGATCATAATAAGTTTACGGTTTATAGAAAAGGACTTGAAATTATGAGACAATAATGGTCATTATATTATTAATTCTTAAGATAACATTATTGTCTAACACACAATTACTATGATTTTTAGATTGAAGAAGAATCATTCTAGTTGCATAGTATGACATGTTGGCTGCATTTATAATTATATCTAGTTAATTAGGTATAGATGATGAGTTGAATATTATAATTGACACAAAAATATTTTTGTTTCATACACATTAATAGTGAAAATATCTTGTAGAATATCCATGACAATCTTATCATAATAATTCATTTTTTATGTGAAATATAATTTAAGATAACTATAAGTTATATATTAATTATAAATAGTTCTATGAAGAACTTTATATAATGATGAGTTGTATAAGAATAGATTTTAGACCTGATATACTCATTATAAGCTATTATTTTAGAAATTAAATCATTTTTAATCTCAAGATGAATGTTTTAATAACATTTGTATGAATGATTTTAGTACTTGTCATTATTATATAGTACTTATGGAAATTAGATAGGAAAGAATGATGTGGTTTTAGACTATATTTTGCTAAGAGGGAAAGTTAAGGGAATAAGAGAATATTAATGATGTATTATATATCTAATGTCAAAAATGTAATTGTTCACAATTTATAATTTATTCTCATACAAACAAGAAGAATTGTTATTGAAACATCAAATTCACATTGTGATTCCTTTTGATTGATTAATAATCAATAATCATGTATTAAACTATGTTTATATAGGTACACATGACATGTAATTTGTTGTAGACTGCATGATAAATGGTTTATACATAGTGCTTGACCACTATTATTAAAACTATACGATGGTTAAGTTCCAATGTACTTATAGATTTTTATTTGAACATAAAGCTAAGACTCATAGTGATGTGCTAGCCACTTGTGTGGTGATGTACATCAATAATGAGAATCATTATGTTCATTATTAAAATCTTGAGTGATTTTTGTACTTTTAATTATTTGAGGGTATAACTAAGGTGTTGTGATGCCTAAGCTAAGGTTCATGATTAAATGTATTGAGTGGGTAGCACTGAATGGTAGTAATAGCCTTTTCATGGCATGTATATTTGAAAGTGTTTCAAACAAATTACATTGTATTGATTTTGGAAATAATTATAAATTTAAGTCTTGTTGTTCACATAATTATGTAAATCATTGAATGAGTAAGCTTAGTATGCTTATTCTTCTATTATGTATTGAAATATTTTTGTACTATCTATATTTGATACTACTCATTGTCTATTTATTACTCTTGGTTTAGAGGTAAACTACATTAAATGTCTGGTGGAAATTGTTTTATGTCAATTTCAAGCATTTGAGTAAGGCTAAAAGTTGGTAAATGGTCATATTATGAATACCATAGAGGGATTATATATATGGGAGTGTATGAGTGTACATTAAGTACACTAACACACCCTAATATACATATTAAATAGATAATTAGGCTCATAGCAATATCCTTTAGCAAATTTTAACCTTAGCTAAGTACATGTGTTTGTCAGAACATAGTTATGGACTTAATTATGCTTGCATGAGTTAGTTGTTTTTTTAAGTTCTTAAGTTTTTATTAAATTATATCATATTTTGGCACTAAATAAAAAATAAAATTTGCGGTGTTAGAATAAAATAATAATAAAATAAATAAAAAATTTCAAAAAATATAAAACCTTGACCTATTCATGACATGAATTACTTGTTTACATGACTAGTTTTATGACTAATCATATATTGTACATTATATATCTATTTTTTCCTATGCACATGTATTTGATAAAAGACATAAAAGTTTCATATAACATGGACACATAGATGAGGGACATTCATAGGCCTAAAATATGACTTCCTACATTGGGGGCATCATTTCATAGGGAAGAATATTTATACTTTAAACATGTGCTTTATTTCTATTTCCATTAATCATATTGAAATACTTTACACTAATTACACATTTTTTGCTCTGACTCATACTAAGATTTTTATTTTAGTGGATATTATATTTGTATATATGTGATGATGATATACATTAATTATTTAGATTATCTTTGTTTATTCTAAGAATAATTAATGTTTTCATGTGTTACATGTTGTGATGCTTGTTTGTTCATTAAATTATGTGACTATTTCTATGTTTGTGTTAAAATCTGATTCTATATGACATTTAAATACACATTGTGTTTGAGTATACTTTTTATGTGTGTTTTCATTCTCCATTACATTTAAATGTATTTTTGTGTGACATTTGATTGCCAATTTTGTACGTATTGTTTCCTTGTGCGACATTGAGTGTTATTGTATGCTCATAATTATGTGTGTCATGGACATGCCATTGTGTTTGAATCTATTTTTTATGTGTCAATACATCTATGATTTTTTATTGAGATAATTGTGTCATGATATATATCAAACATATTTTTTTATGGTTTCATGATACATATCATGTACCTTATGTGTATTTAAAACATTATTTATGGATGCTCATTTCTATGTTGAATATTAATTGAATTTCTCATTTTTATAAATCTCTTGAGATGATACCTTAGGATGTATGTTTCATATATACTGATATGATCTATTCTTACTATGATAACATATTATCCACATGTTAGTACATGATTTACACTGCATATATATTATTATATTTAACATTATGTGTATAATTCCTTGTTTTAAGATGATTAATTTTTGAGCTACATAGATCACCACAAAAGAGGGGCATACATAATGGATTATATTATATATTAAGCCTTCAAGGTTATATATTTAATATTAGGGAACATAATACTTTATAAGCTACAATTTATATAAATTATTATAGGTTTTTTCTTAGATTATGATAGGTATGACCCAAAATTAGGAGCACATGTCACAAGTTTAAAATATTATGAGCAGTGTTTTGTATATTCCATGAAAGTATTTCAAAAATTATACAAATCATATTACACTAATAATTATACTAGGGTTAGAGGAAAACATATTATGAAACCAAAAAGGAATGATGTGATGAAGATGGGGTGTGAAGAGAAGCATAAATAGGAGAGAGGATTTTTTTGATAATAATATAGATTAAAAAAGAGGTGATGGTGATGAGCTTGAGTTTAAAGTTAATGAGAATAATATTAGACTATTGCCAAAGGTCTTGGGGCTAGAGGTGGGTAAGGAAATATGTGATGGTGATGAGATCAGGTCCATAAGTGATGGGGATATGATTGGATTGTTTTAAAAGGGCTTGGGTATAGAGGTGGATCCTTAGAGTAACAGAGCTTATAATAAGGAAATATTAGAGGGTGATTCAAATAAAATTAATTTAGTTTATTTTGGACCTAGCTACAATAAGTTTTCTTGCATTGAAAAAATTAAAAGTAAAGTGGGCGATCATGGGGAATCTTTCTAAATTAGTATATCTTTGTCTCCAAAGACTCAAGTGGGTTTTATATTAAAGTTATAGATTCATGTCTTATAAGAGCATCTTTTAAAATGATTATTGCTTTGGTTGGTGAGTTTCTTCAATCTAGAAACAATATTGATGTATTTATATAAAGGGATATGAGAAAATGGGTGCCAAAAGTACGTATGTAAATATTGATGACATTTAATGGTTTACTTGTTATTTATTTGTATAATGAGGAATATTTTTCTATAATTTTGGTTGGAGGACCCAAGTCATTAGGGAGATCTAGTCTATTTTTGAAAAAGTAGAAGCTAGGATTCAATATAGAGAAAGAGGATATAAATATTATGTCAATTTGGGCGAGGATCCTAGGGACTCCTTTAGATATTTGGGAGGAGGACCTTTTATCAGTGTGGATAAAAAATTTGGATATCTTATTTATTTTTATGATACTACTAAAAATTTAACCTAGTTATTTCATGTAAGATTTTACATTAATGTTTTTATGAATAAATAAATCCCCTCTTTTATGATCTTAAATTTTAGTGGGGGAGAATGGATATAGAAAATAGAGGATGAAAATATATCTCTTAAATTTTATAGGTGTAGTCAAATGGGTCATATGACTAGAGCATGTCTATATTTGATCAAGAAGGAAATAATTATGTGCACGTGAAATATAATCTAGTATGGTATAGGAAAAATACAAAAACCACTATTTTTTTAAGACATAATATGAGAGTGGGAAGGATTAAAGTAAGAAATTGGAACTAAAAGAGAAACATGAAAATGACAATTGATTATATGGAGAAAAAGATAAAAATTTAGAAAAGATACTCCCCTTATCAGTGTTGGGAATGAGGGGAGTAAGATTATGAAAGATTATTCATTAAGAAAGGACTTAGGAATAAGTTATCCTACTTCAAAGGATAATAGTGTTATTTTGAAATAAATGGATGATTTAGAGGGTGCATATGAGGTTAATATCAATCTGCTAGTGCATTTGGTTAGTCTGTTCAATCTTTAGGTAAATATAATGTTAAAGAGTCTGAAGAAGAGTTTCATTCAAATGTAGGGAAAGAATTGGTTTCAAAAAAGAGGGAAGAATTGGCAAAGGTTATTAAATCCCTTGATATATTTATTAGTTTGAAAGAGGTAATTTTTTAAATAGGTTATATGCCCCTTTGAATCTAAGGTTACTCATATGCACTAGAATAAGTTTCATTGCTTAGAATCCTCTAAAATAGAGGATGATGATGTGGAGGTGGTGTCATGTATAGTATATAAAATAAATTATTTATATTGTAAGAAGTTATTTAAGGGGTAAAAATGTGAGGTT
>JARHVA010001697.1:3012500-3180797 GCA_037957365.1 Torreya grandis
AGTAGAAGAAAGACAAATATTCCCTTTGGTATCTTGGGAAAGGGTTTGTCTACCCAAACATTCTGGTGGATTGGGTCTTATGAATTTGAATTTGATGATTAAATAATTTGTGTCCAATCTCTTCAAGAAATTTATTAAGGAATCATATCAATGGGTAAGTATTTTATGGGTAAAATATTTAAAGAATAGAATGCTAACTATTTTTATTTCTAAAGAATACTTTGTTAGAGTCTCTATTATTTGGAACATTTTTGTTGAAAATGGGGATATTATTATTAAAGGTTTCAAAAAGAAAATTATAAATGGTTTTAATGTTATATTTTGGGAGTATTCTTGGATCCTTGATCAGCTATTAAGGGAATTTTAACCATGGCATAAAGTTGGTGATCAAATCTAATATGACCATGGGACTATGGTTGCTGATTATATTCAAGTTCATAATGGTAGAAGATGATTAAAACATAATCAAATTAAAAATATGGGTAATGAAGTGATATATATTATTTATAAATTAAATATTATTCTAAAAATTATTCATGTTAATAATTTAGTGAGGGATATGAGTTAGTTTATACTGATTCATTTGAGGTCAGTATATTACTCGATAAGGTTATAGATAATTTATTTTGCTTATTGATGAGGATATATCTTGGTCTAAAATTTAGGATAAAGATCTCATTCCTAAAATTAATGTTTTATATGGCTACGTCTTAAAAACAAGATTATTATTGTGGATAATGTATTCAAGAAAGGTATAGTTATCATTAGTAGATGTGTTCTATGTGAATTAGATTATGAATATGTTTTCCATGTTTTGATTGAGTGTGCTTTTGTTTTTAAGGTGTGGGGGATTGTCCTTGAAATTTTTTAGATTTTTTGGTTTCATCCATTCTCTTTTATATATTTGTGTCTTTCATGGACAATACTCTTCTCTAATTAGGAGCTCAAAAATATATAAGTTTTATATTTTCATCATATTCTTTGGGGGATTTGGAAAGATTGAAACAATAGGATTTTCAAGGAAACTAAAAATCCTAGTAAAAGAGTTTTCACTAAGATAATGAACTTGATAATAGACAATTTTTAGAGTATCAAATGGGTTAAGAATTCATATTTTTCACCTCAAGAAGAAATTATTAATAATAATTAGCTACATATTCTAGATAATATATCTTATATAGAACCTATAGTGGTGATAAGTAAGAATGCTACATTAATGGCTTCTTCACCTAGGTGGGTTAATCTTATTTTTTTATAGTGTTTCAAAAGGAAATGTTGACATGGTAGGGGGAGGAGGAGTATTGATATATGAAAAAGGATAGTTGGTGGCCACTTATGATGGAAGTGTGCGTATACATGCTAACCATATAGTTAAATATCTAGCTATTATATGGGGTGTTTAGTTGGCTAAGGATCTAGGTTGAAATAATTTACTATTAGAGGGTGATTCCATCAATATTTTTAACTGTCTTAAGAATATTAAAAATGTTAGATGGATAATTGACCATATTATTGAAGAGATATTATGAATAGATATTCCTTTTCAAGATGTTATATTCTAAAATATCTATAGGAAAGGAAATTAATTGGTGGATGTTTTTGCTAATAGGGAAGTGGTAACCCTATTTTTAGGAATTGGTCCAAGGGATAATATATTCCTACTAATATTAATGATATTATCATTAGAGAGAGCTCATTTAGGTTTATTTAAGATACATTGGTTGGATTCATATTTTATAGATTGATTAATTGATTTGATGGCCTAAAATGATGACAATTTTAGTAATAAGTGCATTTGGATGAGGGTTCACTATCATTGTAATTGAAGTGGTGTAATCATGTGTGAAGCCTATGATGTTTTGCATTAGAGATTGGTGAGCATGTGTTTGAATTATGTTATTAATCATGTGTTGGGAGTGAGCTACCTATAATTTATTTATCCTTTTTAGGGGCATAACTTCATTCTCTTATTCTCTATGGATTCTTACCATAGTTGATTGTTTAGAATAGGAGTTGGATCGAATAGGGTAGACCAAGTATTGAATAAAATTTTATAAATAATATGTAGGTTTAGAAAATCCTAAATATATGAGGGTTAAGTAATTTTATTAATAGAATATATGTTCTTGATGATCACCTCTCCTAAAAATTTACTATGAGATGGAGTGAATGAATTATGAATATTAATAGTGTTCATGGAGATCAAAGAGGTTTTGATCCCTTAGGTGATTGTCTTGAAGGTTGAGGACACTAAGTATGTCAATTCAAGTAAAGATTATGAGGAAGAGGTGGTGAAATTTCTGATTTAAGAAGAATAGTTGACTAAATACCAAGGGGGATACTTGTAGGAGGAATTTATAGTACCTTATGAGGTTGATGCAAAGCAAGTAATTAGGTATGTTGAATTAGAGGGTAGATTTATAGTTGTGCATTTCTACCATTTTTCAATCTCAAACTATTTTTGACATCAAAATCATTTAAGTTTTCCTTTTTACATGATTCACTTATTGGAGAATTACATGTTAAATTTAAAGAGGGGAAAAAAGAAATCACCATTACATAAATCAATTATCTTCCTAATTTATAATTTTTTAATTTCCCCAAAACCTACTCTTTACTATTCATATTTGAATAAGGGTCATTTTAGGGTGTTGGAGGGTTATAAAAAAAACTTGAGAAGTAACATAAGAGTAAAATAGAGGAAGGTGATGGAGATTATATTCCTATTGATCTTGATAGGGAAAATGAATTTAAATAGAATTTGGAAGACATAATGAGACTTTGAAAAAGGTGGGAGGGGAAATATTAGATTTTCATAAAAAGGAGGTTGATGTTAATCCTATGAAATTTAAAACAATAGGAGCTAATGAAAAAAATATGCAAGAGGTTGTGGAGGGTTTGAAAATTATTAAATAAATGGATAGAGGGATTGGATTTCATCATAAAGAGGAATAATTTACTCAAGGCAAGAAGAATATTTAGTCAAATTTTGAATCTCTAGTAGATGGTCTTAAGAATTAGGATAAGCTTGCTCAAATTGGAGAGGAGGTTGACCTGCATAAATATTTTATTTTATGGTTTATGAAGTACCATTTCCTAATTAAGGAGGTAGTGAATAAATTAAATCAAAATGATAATATCTTTTATACTAAGGTAGAATCGAAGGAGATGAGTTTTTAGTTTCAAAGATTAGTAGAGAAGATAGATAAAATTGAGAGAGAAAATGAAAATCTCAAGGTAAATATTTTACTAATTCTTGATTTTAGTCATGTAATTATGTATAACTATGTGTAGAGTATATAGGGCTTAAATATTTTGGTTAAGAGGAAGAGCGAAGATCTTGATAATGGTATTCAGGACAAGAAGATGAAATGTCTTGTTTTGGAGGAACACGAGTCTTAAGTTACTCATCAAATAGAAATGAAATTTAATAATTTGATGGATAATTGGTATAAATAATATGATGTGTGTAATTTACAAGGGTTTTAGTTTCATGTTGATGTTTTTTGGATATTTTTGTGCTATTTATTTAGTGTGTTGTTTTCTTTTGGTATCTTTGGTAGGGTTTTACAGGCTTTCTATTTTTTTTACCATGCCTATGTGTTACATGTTAAGGGTAGGGTTCTTATTTAAAACCATTTTTAACATGAAAAAAAATAATTATATTGTGGTCACATTCAATTAATATGTTAAAATTTTTGTATATTAAGGGCTTAAATTAATTATGTTATTATACTGACAACACATGTAGGGCATATGTGACACATTCTATAAAACTTATACTTAGGAATTACTTAGACATTACTTAGATAAAATCACATAATATATGGTATCATTTGATTCAAAATATTTATACAAATTCTTAAGAATTTATTTTATTTTTAGCCCATAATTGATTTAACTACTTAGATAATAACGAGTTATATGGAACTGAATTTTTACATAACTTAACTTATAGAAACTTATTTATTTTTAATTATGGTTTGGGAATATTAAACTCAAAACATGGATTTAAATTTACATCTCTAATGGGAATAATCACCGCATTCTAAATTTCATATATAAAAAATCTTGGTTCATGCACATACATGGGTATTCATTCATTGAAATTTTATTTCAAATGTGTTCAATGTTATCACTTTCATATATATATATATATATATATATATATATATATATATATATATATATATATATATATATATATATATATATATATATATATATATATATACATATACACACACACACACACACACACACACACACACACACACACACACACACACACACACACACACACACACACACACACACACACACACACACACACACACACACACACACACACACACACACACACACACACACACACAGATATATAGATATAAAGTAAACACTTATTTATACATGTTTAATTTTTATGTTTTCATAGAGAAAGGTAAAACACATATTACCTACTTGATAACACCCATCATGGCTATCCTCAAGTATCACCTTATATTTTTATACTCTAATATATATATATATATATATATATATATATATATATATATATATTAGAGTATAAAAATATAAGGTGATACTTGAGGATAGCCATGATGGGTGTTATCAAGTAGGTAATATGTGTTTTACCTTTCTCTATGAAAACATAAAAATTAAACATGTATAAATAAGTGTATATCATGGCTATCCTCAAGTATCACCTTATATTTTTATACTCTAATATATATATATATATATATATATATATATATATATATATGTATGTATGTATATATATGTATGTATATATATATGTGTGTGTGTGTGTGTGTGTGTGTGTGTGTGTGTGTGTGTGTGTGTGTGTGTGTGTGTGTGTGTGTGTGTGTGTGTATGTATATATATATGTATGTATGTATGTATGTATGTATGTATATAAAGTAAAAACTTATTTATACATGTTTCATTTTTAGGTTTTCATAGAGAAAGGTGAAACACATATTACCTGCTTGATAACATCCATCATGGTTATTCTCAAGTATCACCTTATATTTTTCTACTCTATAAATTCATTTATTAGATTAAAATGGGGGAAATTCAGACATTCATATTTTTTATTACACACTTGAAAATGTGTAATTTGACTAGGCCATAACATACTTGATGTATGCCCATGCACATGACTCTTTTTCACATTATTACTTAGCCATTCATCCATTTATGGGATCAACTATGTTTTTGTTACTATTACATAGGATTTCCTTATTCTCTCCCTAAATAGCTAAATATAATTCCCATATTATCCTCTAATCTCATATCCCTATTCATGTTCTCTAGAAAGGTCCATACTTATTTATAAAGTTGTAATTATATGGACCCATCAACTTAGGTTGGATTTGTATATGTACCATTAAATACTATATTACCAAATTAATATTGCTTATATGGGTTAACTCAAACATTTGACATGCTAATTTATGGGAAATTACCCAAATTCTACCATATAAAGATATCAATCCTAAGCCTATTGACATACACCACTCATATATCTATCACTAAAAATAACTCTACATATTGATCATAAGTATCTTAAATTTTCCAAATATTTAACTTGTCAAAGGAGAAAGCCATAGTATAAGTTTGAATACCTCTACAAGGTCAAATCCTAGGTTTTCAAGTATTGAAAACCATACTTATAATTTCAATGCATGTTAGTATTACATAGGATTGTACACACTTAACTAAGGTTGGGAATAAATTCTTACTTTGAATTGCCTCTTCTGAGTATTGGATACATATGAAAAACTTAGGCATATGGATTTGGTAAGGTCAGCTTGACTCTATTATAAATTTGTTCTTATAGTGCACAATGAGATTTTAAGTAAGGGGAAGGATAATAGAGATATTCATAGAAGATAAAATATATTTGAATACATAATAAGCCTTATCATATATATAGGTATTTAATTTATAAATATAACTAATTATCACAAAAACACTATATAATTACACACCCTAGTAGACAATACTCACTCAATAAGAAGCATAGACTTGTCCATGCTCACACAAACTATTTTTTCTAGATCTAGGCATTAACAATCTCATTACATACTATTATTTAAGACTATACATATCATATGATATATATTCTAGAAAAAAAGATAATTAATTCATTCTTATAGTGTTTTATATAAATAACAAGTTACTTTATTTGACTAGTTACACATAGATTTGTATGTGAATTGTTATATCTTATACACTTTGAATTATCCTTATTTCTATCCCATTAGGGTTGAATTTAATTCAAAAAAAATAAAACATATATATATATTTATATTACACAAACATATAATTTTTTAATGATAGATAAAAAAATGAAATGTTGATGGGGCCCCAACCCTATTACAAAGTAGTATTAGACAATAAGAGGAATGACTAACATGGCTAGATAAAATATTTTCAGACTATAACCAATTTTTAAAAAAAAGAAAAAAGATAAACTCAAATAAAAAATATGGAAAAACCTTCAAAATCCATGCCATACCAAATCTTAGGAATTTTCATGTTCTCCATGTCCAAGGCATTCTTCCATCCATCTTTCATAAGATTGTGGTTTTCAATCAATGCATATAATTCTTGTCTCTTTCACTTTGTGATTATATTATTAATTCTAGTTTGTTTGATCATACATTATTACATAAAGCCCAAAAAATCAATGTCGCTCTTAATATAATAATATTAAAAATCATACAAATCCTTCACATAATTTTCAATGTCTATTGACCTCAAATATTTGACTTTGTCAATGTTGATTTTGATATGGCCTAACTCTACTTCTAGGCTTTCAACTTTACCTTTAGAGATAGAAACTTCCTCCCTCAACTTTTCAACCTTTCTCTTAAATTTAGTTATCTCATTTTTATGATGGATCTTAACTAAAAATAAGATCATTTAGTCCTAACCATTACCATATTTCTCTTTCTATATAATTTCCATGTCCTAGAGTACCCAACTAATCATTCACTTATGAAGAATCAGATATTCCTAAAAATTGTCTACTTTGGACTGAATTTACTTCACTTCAAGAGTACAAGGATGATTGTAAGGATATATGGATATTTACATAGAATATTCAACATAGGGCTCATGAACCAAACCTTGAGACTCCATTTCATCAAATTTACTCACCGCTTCTCAAATTATTTTACTTCTGAGTATTGAGTCGATCTAAATACCTCTTCATCAAGAATCTCTAAAATAACACCATCGTAAACCCTTTTAATCTTATGGATATACCTTTACCCTTGGTCCTAAGGAATTTAGTATTATGATGAACTCCACCGTTATGTTTCTATTTGATAACATGTTTACCTTATTGGAGCTTTATAAAGTTTTTCTCTATCATGGAAGCAATGATAATTTTGATCACCTTATATTTTTACCATGTTAATCTCAAAATATTACTTTGGTCATCTTATTACCTATTATCCTCTTTATTGCCTTGTATGTCCAAACTAGTGTTAGTGAGAGAAAAATAAGGAAGGTCACCTTGGAATAAAATAAAAATTAACCCCTGATGAAGAATTTCTTACTTTTTTCCACTTTGAATATCTAGAATAGATATCTCCAATGACATTAGTAAGAAATATGGAATGTTCATGGTGATATAATTCATAAAGTGGTTAAAATTTTCAAAGTAATAGGAGTAGAACCTATAAAATTTAGTTTCTAATGTAATGTATGTCATAACCTACAAATTTTACTCTACCTATGGCTAAGGAAAGAATTTATTATAATGCCATCCTCATCATCAAATTCTTCCACCAGCACATTTTTCATATAAAAAATATTAATTTATAATTTATTTCTTCTCTTATCCTAAAAAAATATTCTATCCTTTATAACCATACCTATGATTGATGAAATATACTCATCAATCACTTCTAATTTGACACCTCTCAAGAAAATGACCCTACCATTCCAAGCTTTGGAAAATTCAATTGAGATATTTAGGTCATGGCCTCTCACTCTTTCCATGAAGTTTGGCATACCCCATTGTTTTAATATATTCCACGAGTCAAGTTTTTCCCTATCATCTTTATAAGAAGTTAGCTTGGTTCTAGTTCTCCTACCTCCCATTTTGGTTTCTAGGCTTGTCACCCATAGAATTACCTTGGACTCAAATGAAGGGCCTCTATTAAAAAGGGTATCTGAAGAGAATTTTAAATATCAAAAAATATCTTTAAAATTATTGGAAATAAATATTTTGAACCACCTCTCTTCCTCCTTGCATTCGTTAGCTTTGTATGGCTAGGAATGATCATATTGGTGCAATTAAGTTTGGCTATGCTCATCTCATTTGGATTTTATTTCATGTAATTGGGTGTGATGATGAAATGATTCTTAAAACTATGCATTGGCCTATGATGGAATTCATTATTATATTATATGATTTCCCCCTTATTAAGCTTAGAAATTATGATGGAAATAGTCATGAGGGTGATAGTGCAGTTAATAACTATTGACATCTCATATGATAATTTCAATATTATTGTAAATATTAATATAATTTCAAATATAATTAATATTTACCATTTTAGAACTCACATTAAAATATATCCCCCAATTATTAGACCAATCTACAACAATTTTCCCTTCCCTATAGGTGTGGGTGAAGAAGAGATTGGAGAAGTGGGTTTGAAAGGCTATAATATCATTGATAATATTTCTAATAGACTAGAAAGGGTTGGAAGAATTTCTTAGACAATTCATAATATTTAAATATTCCCCCTCTATGATTATTATCTGACAATCCACATCCTTAGCCAACTATATACCCTCTAACATGGTTGATGCCTTTGCAAAGTGATTTGTTTTCCTATTAAGAGGTTTAGAAAAAGTAGTTATAAATCAACCTCTATTATCTCTGATCACTCTAATGTCTTCAACCAAACCTAGATTACATTTTTAAACCCTTTCAAAATTGAGTTAGCCTAATTGGGAGGGGGACGGATCTAGTTAACAACACTCTTATCCACCTTCTTATAATCCTTCACCACATCCTCTCCTTTTTCCAAACCCTACAGTCACATAATCACTTCTTCTTTTGATCAAGTTATGATCTTATCCCTACTATAAATAACCTAAAAATTCTCCTTGATCAATTCTAAAATATTAAAACCAACTATAAGGGGACCGATTTCATTATTAAATAATATCCTCCTATTGTGTTCTTTACACAACTCTAAAAAAAGGTGATTAATTGAGTGACTCCAAAGCTTCTTAAGAGAGGGATTGAAAAAGGGAGGACCTATTAGAGGAAGAATTCAATCATATATTTTGGTCTTGTAGACACCTAAATTTCACCATTTAGTGTCAAAATTCATTTGGACACACTAATTCTTCTTATTACCCAAATTCAAATTAAAAATAACATCATTTCCCTAAAATTTTTGAATAATTTATATTAATCAATTATGCACACCTTTTCTCCAAAATTTAATTAATAAATACATATTTTACACCTCACCTAAAGATTCTCCATGTTTGTCTCAACCATGTGCTGACTCATTCAACTACCTTCCTCATCTTCATTAACCACCTTGTGAGACATTCCTTTACTTTTCAACCTATGGAATTGGTCATCATTCTCATGTATGAGTACTACTTATCCCTTGTTGATTATTTTATTAATTAGAAATATTAAAATAATCCTTCACCATTTGATTGACCTACCATAAACCTATAAACATACCTACAAGCCATCACTTTCAACCATCCTCCCTTAAGATAATTAAGTTATATCTAGTTTACAAAAAAATACTAAGTGAATATAAGATATCAATAGTTATATGCACACCAAAACATTACCCAATTACTCTTACATTAAATAATATTGAGAAACCATATCCACTACATTTGAAGAGTAAATCATGTTTGATCATAATGAAGGAGGATAATTTCAATTCAGTTTAGTGTGTGTTTTAGTTAGTTGTTCTCTATCATTTAAGTTTAGGTTTTTAGATTAGATTTAATTTTGTAAGTGATTTATTATATTAGTTGCATTTTTAGATTTCCTTCACACATTTTGGCACACCTAGTGGGACCTTCCCTCATCTTTGTATATCTTAAACATCATAGGTGAATTTAGGATCTCATTTCAATTGATTTTATAGTTTTTATTATGCACATATATTTATCTTAGTCTTATAAGTTTTTTTTTTCAGTTTTAGGTCATTTTTTGGCATGTTAGGCTCGTTATATGTGTTCTCTATGTATGAACAAAATTAGAGACTTAATCAACTAAATTGTAATAGATAATAGTGAAATACTCATTTTATTATTTTTAGTGTCTTTTTAGTGGTGTTGTTGATTCTAATATATTTTTGTTTCAATTTTTGTCTATCCTAACTTGTCCATTTTTTGTATTTTCTTTATCCCTATCAAATTGTTAAATTGAAGCCTTTGTTAATGAAATCATAGACATCAACAACGAAATTATTCTGTGGTGAAAATTTTAATTCTTTCATTTTCTATTTTGTGTTATATTTACCATTGGTCAAATTTCAGCATATTTAAATGAACTTGTTCAACCTAACAATGAAATTGTCAAACCTATTTGTGATTTTTTTTTTCTATTGTGTTTTTTTAAACAGTATCAAAATTGTTAGAGTTAGCAATGAAATAATCTAACATAATTGAAAAATTATTATCAAATTATTTCTATTTATTCATTTCCTATTTTTCACATTTATGGAGTTCCTTGTGTTGTTTTCCTTCTATAAGTAACCTCCTATTTTGAGTTTCTTTGGTTTTTCCTATTTGTCTCTATTTTCCATGTTATATCTCATTAGTGAAATCAATGGGTAGATTAGATAAATTATTTAACCTAATCATGAAATCATATTTCATGTGTTTTCTTATTTTTAATTTTCTATCTTTATTAGTGAAATTGAGTTTAAATTCAATGAAATTGCTGACATCTTTGATGAAATGAACATAAACTCCAGCAAAATCAATAGAGGTATCAATAAATTAGTAAAGGTATTGATGAAATCATCTAGGTAATTATGAAAACATTGTATTTTTATTTCTATTTTAATTTTGATTTGTGTTTTCTAATAGTTAATTTTTTTATAGTTTAATCTATCTATGTAACTATAAAATCATTCCAGAGACTTGTTTTTATGTGCTTTTTATTGATTTTTCCTAACTTTTTATAGGTTATCTTGATTTTCAGCCAAACAAAAAAATTTAACAGTCTGTTAATAAGCCAAAAGTAAAATAAAAGACCATAAATAGTTAAATAAATCAATTTTTGCTTTTATTGTTAACATTTTTAAAATTTTTTCTAACAAGATTTTTCAAGTTTTAATTTTTCATTTTATTTAATTAGAAAACATTTAAATTTTTGGAGTTAATTAAATTCCCCCTTTTCAATATTTTTGTGTCTTTCTTGTGTTGTGTATGTTATTTTCTTGGTGTCACATTAGTGTTTATACTTAAAAATCATAAACACACTTCTATATTTTTATTCCTTAATATGATACTTCTATGTATGATATTCTCTCAGTGTCACATCGGTTTCAATACTTGAGAATCAAAGGCAAGTATTTGTATTTTTATTTTATTTTATTAGGGGCTATATAAACCATGGATTTCATCACAATGTAGTAGGACAACCCCATGTATCGATGAAGTATATAAATTGAGTTATAGCTATCATTTTTGTCTAAGTAGTTATGTATTTTAAGTATGTTATGAAGTGAGGGGCTTCCATAATCTAATACCTAAGACTCAGACAATATGACTCAAAGTTTGACTTTTATGATGTTAACACACTGAGACCTTAATGGTTATGTAGTACACATTGAGACAAGGCCAATTTGTGTGCATATATCAAACCAAATTCTTTTATGGTTTTAGGCCTCATTGTAATGAAAGGTATATAAATGACTCTCCTAGCTAAACTTGTGTATACCTTAAGCCTAGGTAGGCCATTCCATCCATTTAATTCCAAGTGCATTGGTTATAGGTTAGCACCAAGAATTTACTTCCCTTATACCCTTGAAACTAGGTTTAGTGGGTCATGGGAATGACAAGATCTTCTATGGTTAGTGTATACACATAATATTTTCAAATTTATATTGATTACTGACACTTTATATCTTATAGGAACCTGTAAATTCTCAATCTCTCGAAGTGGATGCCTTAAGGGGTACACCAAGAAAGGGGTGGGTAGACCATTAGTGCTTAATAAGAATTTTACCCCTTTTTACACTTATCATCTACACACTTATCTCCTAAAAACCATTTACCCTAAGCGTGTTCTTCTTGGTCCTACCTCTTTTAGTCTTTTTTTTGCCTTAACTCCCTTTTTATCAGTCAATTATACTGGGTTAATTGGGTCAACCCTATATAATCTAGGGGTATTTATCACTTTCTTAGCAAGTTATCATTTCAGCCAACCAAGCTCAGACCTAGTGATTTATCCCCACAAACACGCTGGGTTAACTGGGTTGACCCTGTATAAGGTATGTTCCTAGGAGGATTTCATTTCCTACCATTTCATAAGAGTAGAATTATTAGTGAGGAAGTGAGAGTTAACATCTACTTATTGACCATTTTAATTGAGGAATAAAGCTTAGGTTTCCATACTTTCTTTGGAGATATGGATCTTGTCTTGTGGAGAAGTTTTTTAGATGCTTAGATAGGTTGTGTAGCCTAGAGTTGATTTATCTTGGTTATCCTTACATACCACAATAATCTCTTGAAAATCACCTTGGCTAAGGGAGAGATTGAGGCTCTATGAGTTCATCTTCAAAGGTAAGTATTCCTAAATTTATTCCTTTGTAAGATTAGATAGCTAATGCATTTATATTCTTCTCCCATGTATTAGGATTTTGTATACATTGAAGTGAGTATATGTCTTCTAATACATGTTTAGTCTAAGTTTTTTTTTTCTAACCTCCACTTTGTGTCATAATATTTGGTGTGCACCATATTATATTTACTTTCTTATTATTAGAATAAGTGAAATGTTTTTAAACCTTAGGACTCCATTAGGGTTATTATGTGATTGTGTTAGAGTATAGGCTTTAGATACCTTCCTAGCATGATATCTTTTGAAAAGTGATCCCCTAATTAGGTCTAATGGATCCCCATATTGTTCATGCTCCTGCTTAGCAAGTGTATCCCCAATCGGAAGTGTAGGTATGATCTATCTTCTTCAAGCTAAGATTGATTTATAGACATAATGCATTTCTAATTACATACATTTTTATGAACTTAATGTGAAACTAACCCTTTAAGGATTTATTTCACTTTATTTCATTCATTTTATCATCATTTTTATCATATATTTTGACATACTTGATCGATTCTATTGAGCCAACTATTTTTCTCTATGCACAGGTTTCAAAGAACAAGCAACTAGATCTACCCAGTCAACCTAGTATAGGTTTCCAACCTTTTATACATTTATTTAAACCTATTAGGTTGACCTAATTAAACCCTTACATTTTCATCACTCTAAAATGGGTTCTTGCATAGCTTAATCGATCCTGTCAACCCAGTTTGTAGGTTTTACCAACATACTTCAAGGTTCTTCATCCACAATTTTCCTTCATTACATCTCTAATCCACAAAGGTTACTTTATACCTCTTTGTTTATATATTTTATATCTTTTTTTTTATAGTTTTAAATATTCAAAATTTCCCTTGCATAATTAACTACATCGACATTACCAATGTAGTTTTGTGTTCTCTATGTTATTTGAAATAATTAGATTTACCCTATCGACCTAATTCATTTTCAGACCTCACTTCTATAGTACAGGTTCAACCTTATCAACCTTGTTCTATATTTTTTGAATATATTTTCAACACTATACCTTATTTTGAATTGGAATTAACCTCATATATAATAGTAATTAGTTTACACCTTTATTTTATTATTTCTTTCATGCTTAGAATAGCTCACATAGTTTATGTAGGGGTTTTTTAATTAATCCCTTAGTTTCATTATTTATATTTTATGCACACATAACCAAATCAAAAAAACATATAAAATCACTTTAACATTTTGTCCACTGTAAGCTAACCTACTTATATTTCATCACCAAGGGAGAAACTGACTTGATGTTTTGGTCAAGTATAAAGCATGGTCAATGGTATATTATAGATAAAAACCTAAAACCCTTACCATTGTGGTATGTGAAGTGAGGGGGTAGGCCCTAATAACAAGCCTGTATCATTACCACTATAGTCCCTTTTAACCCAAATTTACTTGAAACCATCCTTAAGATTGTTATCTAGTACCTTACTTATATCCAATTTCCAATCACATTAAAAATCATATCTTAATAATATAATAAAAATTTAGATTGACCAATTACTTAGATCTTTACTTTTAAAGTTGATTTCTTTCTCTTTTCTTAATTATGTGTATAAAAACTTTCATTATCCATCATTAAATAAAGTTTTTTTTTTGTGTACTTAAATTAGATTGGCCAGCATTAATCCAATTAACTATCTATTTCCTTTCAATACTTAATACTTTTCATTACTTACAAACTTATCTTGTTTCATTTTCATAATCTAATTTTGGCTTCTTAAATTCTTTGACTACTATATTAGATTAACCCAGTCAACCTATTATCTTTTCTGCCTTTTATAGATTATATTGGATTGACCCAATTGACCCTATATAATTTTATAGTCCTTATTTCTCTACTATATTGACTTAGTCAACCTTATATTATTTTAGTCACCTCTTTATCCTTTTCTTTCTCATCTTTCTTTTTTTACCTTCATGGAATTTTTGTTTGGTAATGACACTGAGTCACAAACATGATGAACTTTACCAATGCTAATAGAGTCTCCCATAGATAGAGTAGGTATCCTCTTTTATATTATAGTAATGTTCATATTTCCACTCTCGTAATGAACTATGGGACCCCTCCTAATACTTATTTATATCATAACCCTCCTCTTTTCTTAGAGGATCATCCTAAGTTAGAGTAAATTCTACCATTTATAAACTCATGATTAGTGGTCAAATTTAAGATCCTCATTCTCTTACTCTTAAATTCTCAATGGGATTTAGAGTACCACTTTCTTTTGTTCTCAGCTTCTTCCTTTAATTTTGACTCCTTATGCCATGACATCTTCTTCTCTAACCTATTCTACCTCCATACTTATTATCTCAACTAACATGGTAGATTTTACATCTAGTTGGCCTCTCATAAAATCCACTATCCTTAATCCTTCCACTAGTTCATTATTTTCTACCCAAGGTAATCATGATTCTAGTGCTTCTTCTTCTTAACCATTCACTATCCCATATTTTTCTTCGCAATAAAATTTTGTCACTAGTGCCACACATTCTCATAATTCTTCTCAAGTTCATATCAACACTAATAGTGGTACCCAAGCCACTAATACCAACACAAAAACCAATTCTAATTCTTCTAATGTTAATCAAACACATCAAATTTTGTTTCAATCTCTCAATCAAATGAATAACTTTCAAGCTCATAACATTAATCAAATGATGAGAATACCAAACCGCCTTCTTAATCTTTACTATCATCAATAACTAATGGCTTGGGGTGTAAATAACTAGAATTTTCCCCTTCCTCTTTGATATTCTCAAGGCAATCTCATTCCTCAACCTCCTTTAGTCATTAAAACCATAAAGCATATACAAAATGAACCTCTCACTACTCAAATTAATAGCATTAATATATGAGGTATAACACTTATAATTTTTATAATGGGTCAACCAATCCTACCCTTCACCTCAAAACATTTAGAAATATTTATAAGGATTAGGTCAAATTAAATACCTTTTCCACTATCAAGCTCTTAGCTAAAACCCTCACAAGTGATGCCTTGGATTGGTACAATCAACTTAGAGCTCATTCCATTTCTAGTTTGGAGGATTTGATAAATCCTTTAGTATAAGAATTCCAAACTAATGATCTTCCTGAAAACACTTTGTCCCATTTCATTAATTGTAAACAATATGAAAATGAAAATACCCAAGACTTTGTTAAGGGATGGAAGACTTTGTCAAATAAATGTGAACATAACATGGTGGATGATAATCTTTTTCATATCTTTATAGATGTTCTCTTTCCTAAATTACAATATTGAGTCTACACACACTCTCTCTCTCCACATACCTTAGAAGAGGCTATTGACCAAGCTAAAAGATGAAATTTCCTAATGCATCAATTCAAACCACCCCAACCTTCTATGGGTCCTCATTTATTACTAAAGAATAAAAACCAAAATGTTACTAATGATGGTGTTACTGATTCTTATGATACCATTCACAATGTTCAAGTTATTGTTCCTAACCCTTCTTTGGAACCAACTTCTTCCTCTCAAAAATATACTAATCCTCATTTATCTCGACCAAATAACATCAATTTTCACAAACCTATATCCCAAGCTAAATTTATTAAGCATATACCTAGGCCTCTTCTATGAGATCTTGACCTTACATGACCTATGAAATCTTGGTATGATCCTAGCAAGTTTTGATGGTTTCACACTAGTTGGGGTCATTCTCATGAGACATGTAGACAAATTTGTAATTTAGTTATGGATTTTCTTCTTACATGTAATTTTGATCATGATTCCATTACTTTTAAGTATCAAAAATCATATGAGATTGATTTTAAGGTCTATAAAAAACATGACAAAACTCAAACCTTAAATCAAGTAAATGATCATTTAGCTATCTATAAAGATTGTTTACCTAATCAACAACCAATTCAATACAACCAATATTAGCCCATTCCTTCCACCAATAATGTAAAAAGTCTTGTTGAACCAAATTTTGAATAAAATGTGGTTATCATGACTAATATTTTAAGGGTGGTAGATTTCATTAACTCCCAACATATCTACACTCCTTCATCTAAGACATATCATGTTATCTAGGATTCTTTTCCAACTCATTTAAATGAGTTGGTTTAATAAGATATTATCACTTTTGACAA
Source organism: Torreya grandis (assembly GCA_037957365.1). NCBI lineage: Eukaryota > Viridiplantae > Streptophyta > Pinopsida > Cupressales > Taxaceae > Torreya > Torreya grandis. The sequence continues at coordinate 3,029,495 of JARHVA010001697.1, forward strand.
TCCAACTTATGAATCTCTCATGGATAACACACCCATTATATTTCTACCATTCTTCCATAATCTTCCAATACTAATAATAACCAAGCTTATACTACCACTTCTTCTTCTCTTTCTCAAAATCAGCTTGAACCAACCAATTCTTCATCTTCACATGATTTGCCACTTTGTTATAAACCTTCTTCTTCTTCTTCTTCTTCTTCTTCTTCTTATCAACAAAAATTCCAATTTACTTCTTCTCATCCTTTTGAGGACCTTGTTAGCCATTACACACCTTTATCTAACAACCTTATTATGGGATACAATGAGTGGGATCCCATTGTGGAGCTAACTAATCTCCCATCCCATTTTTCATTCCTTAAACTCATGAGGACTTCCCCACATAATATAAACCACCTCATGCATCTATTATTTGAGATGAATGTCCTTCATCCTCCCCTAGTAGGATGGGAAATAAATTTATCTAGTTATGAAGATAGTTTTTATAACAATGTGAAGAGATGTCTATCAATGTTGATGAAACTATAGAAACTTCTCTTTCTCTATGATTTCTCATAGATTCTATGATTCCCAATGATATTTTACTTCATTAAAATGATCCTCCCTTATTCATTAGTGTCCAAATAGGTGATATCCAAGTCAAGCATGCATTGATTGATGAGGGTTCTGTAACTTGTGTCATTTATCTTGATTTGATTAAGACTCTTGGATATTCTAAATATAATATGAAGTCTACATGCAAAACATACAAAAGATATGATAAAAGGAAAATGCCTCCTCTAGGTTGCATGTGGCTTCCTATTACCATCCCAATTTTCACCATCTATGTGAAGGTAATGATCTTTAACTTCCACTTTTATTATAACATCTTACTTGGTAGGCCTTAGACTCACTGCATGAGATCCATCACTTCTACCTAGAAATGCATTAAATTCCATCAGAATGGAGCCATTTATAGGATTTAGGGTGACACTAACCCTTGGAATTTCAAACAATTCTAAGATCATGGTGTCTTCAATATTCCTACTCTTGAGCCTTCAACCAACATTCCATTTTATGAGTCTTGATGTCTTAACTTTCTTGTTAACTCAACCTGAGGTTACAATGGGCATCCTAAGCTCATTGGTAACATTTCTCCCAGCCTCTTAGATTTTAATGATGATGAGGTCAATGAGATTAACTTAAATATCAAAACTTATAATATTTTTCCTCATCTCATATTGTAACTTCCTACTTCCTTGCAGCCTCATTCTTTTAAACCTCCTTGTGATGACATTCTCATAGTCTTGACCAATATTAGGCATTCTATTCATAATGCTTCATTGGATGACAAGGATGTCCCTACCTATGTCATTGATATTCACACCCTATATTATGATTATGGTTATTCCTTAGATGATCAGTTGTTAGTCAATCTTGTATAGGCCCATGATGCTAAGATTGTCCATTATCATTATTCTTTACTTAAGTCTTGTCATGCATCTCATCATTTTACTTCACTTATAATTCTTGATTTTTTCATTTTTCCCATTTATCATAAGTTAAAGATGGCACTGACTCCTCCAGTTTTTAAGGAACCATATAGGACTATGCTCATGGATCATGTTATGATGAATCCTTATTTTTTTACTAGGTACCCTAACCTTCATAGCTCGTTCACCCCTAATTTAGTACAACTCTCCTTAGACCTTTTATAGATCATGCCCCTCCTTCAATAGAGCTTACTATAGTTGATCATATTCTCACTCTTATTATTGGTGAGATTATACTTATTTCTAATGTTATCTCTCCTTCTATTGAGCCTAGTTCCATTCTTTCCTCATCATCACCCTCCCTTAGTGATGGTTTGTTTCCCTTGCCTAAGATGGCTCCTCTACCCACCAAATGGGCTTATGAGTGTTCTCTTGCTTCTTCAACTCCCATTATACCTCCTTCCATGAGTACTAAAATCACTCACAAGTGTATCTATTACTTCCATAAGATAGATAATCATTCTTCCACCCATTATATTAAGTTGTGATAATATATTGATACCTTTCATCCTTATTCCCTATCATCAGAAAAAGCCATACCTCCCATGAAGGTACTTCCTAAATATTTTCCCAAGTATGGTGAGGTATATTGTCTATGGACTTTATGTGGCACCCATCATATTGATAGATGTCACATCCTACAAAAACCTCTCAAATATCACCTTATAACCATTCTCAAACCTTCTTATGTTCCTACCATAGGTCATTCCCACACGAAGCATCCTCTTTCTTCTCCCATGGCTCCACCTCTAGTGTTTATATCCCCTCATGTGGTCCCTTCACCACCTTCTGTGCCTCCACCAGTGATTCCTTCACCTATCAACCTTCCCTCACCTATGGATCCTTCTCCATTAGTGATTCCTATATCTCCCATAGATCCTATTCCCATGCATTCTCATGACTAGACTTTCCTAATTTTCCTCCTCAACATGATCCATTGAGTATTCCTAATTTTTGAGTTGAGGAGATTAGAAAAGAAGTATTTGCTCAGTATTCATTAAAGATTGATGAGACTTTAGCAGTAGTTCATATCCAAATTCATAGAGACTTATCTGATGTATTAGATAATGTGTGTGGATAGATTTAATATTATTTATGAGCACATGCATGGTGATTTTACATTTTTATTTTGTTGGATGTGTGTTCCAATTTTTTTAATCTATAATATAATTTGACACTATGTCAAATTTTTTCTTATCTTATATCATGATTTATTATTTTTTGTACTATATTTAACTTATGTTATCATTTATATTTCACATATGGTTGTCTTTTATTTATCATTACTTCCCATTTTACCCTATATTTTTTCTTAAAACTCTTTTACTTATATCTTTATGATTGTTTTGTTTTCTTATCCTTATTTTTCATAGATAATTTGTCATGGTGATTTGGCTATACAAACCTTGTTTCCATTGGTTATTATCTCCATTTACCATCTGATCATTTAGTAAAAAATATATCTCATTACTATCTCTTTTTAATGGTATACTTTGGATTTCCTTTTTCCCTTCTTCCTTTTTTTACAAACTAAGCATATATACAATTGAGACTTGAAATCACATATTAGTTCATTGTCAAGCCTAAGTGTCCTATTTAGTCTTTGTCTTTGGTTTATTATCTTCCTTTATCCTTATCCTATAGCTCATTCATGTGTATCACTATCTCTGTCATGATTTTTCATTTTAAATATTTATAGAGGAGGAATCTTAATAAGCCTTCAAAAATAACATTAAAATCTAAATCATTTAAGCAAAAGGCAATGATATCAAAATGAAACAAATATTCTTAAAAGTATAATCACACTAAAAGACATGATTTAAATCACATCTCTTTCTTCTAGTTGAATATCAAACTCCATAGTTGGACTCATAATAGAGCTAAGGTCCTTTGTGGTATGTTAGGCCAGTAGACTAGAAGAGGAGAATAAAAAAATCTTTTAGTGCTACCTACTTTCTCATGCAAGTAACCAATATTTGTAGTAGATAGATGTATATATAAGGGGTAATAAAGAGTGAGAAACACATCATGGGAAGGTAGGTCCATTTTTTATTTTCCTTTTACCAATGTACCTTCATGATTTGATCTTAGTATCACACTTATTTACCTAGAAATATTTGTGTATATAGCGAATGGGTTTCTTTTTTACATAGATGACCACTAGTTACTTCGAGTCTTCTCATGTCCTTATTATTCCTTTTTCCTCCTAATTTATTCTCATAAGATGACTATGTCTTGATTTTTACAATCCCTCTTTCAGTCTTTATATCCCTTATATTTCCTCTTGAGAAATATTGTTTTATCTACTGATCACTCCCCTTGGGATTTCATTTGTGAGTTTCTTTGTAAGACCATGGATAGGACATGACCATATTCACAAATTACCATCTTTTCCTTCCTATTACCCACACCCTTACTTACCTCATTTTCCTATTTATTCAACCCCTATGCTATTCTCTTTGTTGATTTTTAGTGTAAGACTATGGATAGGACCTGAGTTTCCTCATAAAAATTTCCAATACCCAAGTCACTATCCAAATTTGAGATAAGATCTTATTGATTATGAAGTTACACATCATTTCACATGCTTCCCATCTTGATTTAGTTGTTTTATTCTCACTTAATTTTTCTTTTGCCCTTTATCTTCTTAATTTTTGAGTGCATGTAAGATTTCAACCCTTTCTTGAATTTTTCATACTTCCAAACTTGAATTAGTATGATCAATTTAAGACTAATATTTTGAAATTTTATTTTTGTTTCATACTTCCTAACATGATTTAGTATGATTGATTGACTTAATTAATTTTTTTAATTACCATATGTGCCTTATTACATACCTTCCATTTTATTACATTTTTTTTATACTTCCCAATGTGAATTAGTATGATTATACTTGTATTAATTTGGTGCAAAAAATATTTCACATTGGTTTAAAAACAAATTTCTTTTTACCATCTTGTTTTTCCATTTCTTGGTTCTTTATACATAATCATTTCTTGTTATTACACATTTCCTATCCTGAAATAGTGTGTAGTAAATTTTATTGATTAATTATATTTTTCCAAGTCCTTTTTGACTATTTATTTTTAACTATGCATGTGTCTTTCACAATGCTATAAAAGAAACCACATCTCATATATTTCCTATAGCATATACAAGAAAGCTAAATACATGTTCTAGAAAGAAATATATCCTAAGCATCCACAACCTCAACCATAATAAACAACTAGAATAAACCCATAATGAAAACACACAAATCCAACAACAATATGCCAAGAATGATCCATCGTATATATATCATAAGCTTGATAAAACAAATGTAACCATATCCAATGCTCTAACTCTATGGTTAGGTCCCATCCTATCTATCTCATGGCCTAATGACATTATCTATTGAGGCCTTGGTCTAACTCCTTTGAATGGTACATTTTAAGGAAGTCATTTGATATATCAATCCCTCTACCTATCCTTGTAGATGTGTTGCCTACATCTATGACTCTACCAACTAGGTCTAGATCTGTATCATCTATGCTACTATAACTAGACACATAAATCTCTCATCTATTAGGGCCTAACATGATTATATCACCACTAAACCCATCACTATTTGTGGCTACATCCTCTCTCTCTATGCCCATATCTACCTCACTAGCTCTCTAGCTAATCTAAACTAGCTTGCCTGAGCTAGGGTAGATGGTAAACTCAGATCCTATAGTGTCATGGGGTCATACGTCTATAAATTATCATCTAAGATATCATGGAGTAATTCCATTAATATGGAACCCAATTTCTCCTCCTCATCCCCACTTACCCCTAAAAAATTACTCTAGATAGATATTAGATCATTGTTATATTTCAAAATATCTATCTATATTTCCTTCTTTCCAAACAAAATATAAGTAATAATTTAACCATATTTTCTTACCTATCTTAGCTACCATTATTTCACCATCCATGAGACCAAATAGAATAGTCTCCCAATTTTTACTACCTCTTAGAACCTCCTCCATAGGTTACCTCCTCAGCTCAAACCCAATTATCATGGCTCATTTTAGTCTCAACCTACATTTGAGTGGTCTCTTTGTCATCTCCTCTAGCTCACCTATGGGTTCATTCAAGATGGTAATATTCTCCACTCTCTCCTACTCATCTTACCTCCATTGACATCATATCTTTGGTGGTTACTTCTCATCTCATCATGGAGATGGTAATGATACATATGGTATATATGCCTCCACCTCCCTATCTTCCTACTCATCCTCATTGTGCTCGACTAGTCCATGGTAACTCTTGATGTGGCCTCAATGTTGACCTCACAACTAGTGGCCCTAGTCCTCTCATCCCCCATAACTCTCTCACATGTCAAGCCCACTACTTGGGAATTAATATAAATGTTACTAGATTAGGTAAGCCCATCTACCCTAGCACCTGTTCCACTAGATATGGCTCTCTCCACCATAAATAGTATCCAACTACCTCTATCCTCTCTATTGTTGGTACAAATATATCCCAATTCACCCACATAGTTTATACGTGCTCCTATGGTTTCTAAATGTTGTTTCCATGTCTCACTAACTTTAGTGTTGGCATGTGGGGCATGACCTAAGCTACTGAGTCCTCCCTCCATCTCCTCACTAGAGGAAAAACTATCATTGACATCATGGGGTAACCCATTTGGTTAGCACATATGAAACCTCTTATAGATCCAAGCTATCAATAATATGATCGAGGTCATAATCCTCTCCCCTCTAACAGTCATCTCATACATATCAATTACTAGTTGGACCTAGATGATAGAGCTTAGGTAATATAAAACTCATTCCTCCAAGATCATCTTGCTCAAGGTTACCATGAATAGTGGTACCTTGTCGTTTGACATGTAACATAGCACCTACTATATCACAAGGCTTATCATAGCCTTTTGGATGTCTCAAATATATGATTTATAGACATCAAACATACTCACTCTCCAACTTGATAATATTATATTTGATCCTATATCCCACATGGATAAGTATCTCCTCTCCTCTAGGTTTTTTGGTATCCCTATGATCACCTACACTCCTACTATAAGTATCCCCAAGATGGCATGGACATCCTCTAACATGATAGGCACCTCTAATATATCCCCATCCACCTCTCATATGAAGGTGTTAGTAAATCATTCCTAATAACTAAGGAACATGACTAACAAATTAACACTGAGGGGGATCCAACACATCTCTTCTATCCCACCTATACCTATAGATCCTAGTCTATCCCTATCTCCATCTGATAACCTATCTAACAAGTTTGATAACTATGAAGCACCAAAAAGCCTCTAAAATATCAATCATCCCTACACCCAAGAAACAACAAAGGATGTATTAGTTCTTTCATGTCATGTATAGTCACAATAATTTATTTTTACATTTTTAAATTAAAAACAAGCCTACATTACTTTATTTTTTCATTTTAGCTTACTTTTAGCCTGCCTAATCATTCTAAACCTTGGTAATTTAGGGCCTTTATAGCCCTCTTTCAACCTTCTACACACCTTTTTATATCCTTATATCTCTTTGGTCAGATTAGTTTGACCAAAATTCTCCTATCTTTTCACCTAGTTGACTCAAAAATCTAAGTTAACCCCCTTCTCTTCCCCTCCCTAGTGCTGAATTTCCATTTTGGACCTTTGAACCACTTAGAAACTCCAAAATAGGCTTTCAGCATACAAAATTTATAGGGTTGACCCATACTTACTGGGTCAATACTGTGGATTCTACCCATTTATAGCCTACTGGGTCAACTAGGTCAACCCAATGCTTTTTGCCTATTGATCCCATACATTTTCTTTAAAAAGTGCATTTTTCTTGATTTTTACCTAGACCATCTAAACCCATTTCCCATCTTATTATTTTATACTCTTAGAATCTAATATTTCCTCATTTTTAAGTCTAAAAATTCTTAAACTTCAAAATTAATGAATTTATACTTAATTCAATACAAATTTCAAAAATTGGTTTGAGATCTTTAGTTGCATACCTATAGTGCATCTGTTGCTACCTCTCCCTATCTACCATATCATCTCCTCACCATCCTATCTTTTTTATCTCTATATATCTCTTTCCTTTCTTTGAAAATTTAAAGTAATAAATTAATTTTCTTTTGCCTTATTTAAAAACTACATTTCCAAACTCAAAATCTTTCAATTATTGTCCTATAGATTCTTTGTTTTGCTTATATCTTTGTTTCTACTCATCTATTTTACAAACCATAAAATGTGTTAGATTCATGATGATGTAGATAATAATTTACCATTATAATATGCATATTTTCCAAAAAAATTGATTTTTGGATATTTTTGTACTAACTTTTATAGGTTCATCTACTATTTTTTACATTTGATGCCTTCACACTTTCTTACAGTTTACTTTTTTTATCTACGACACTAAGTTAAGTTTAACATGGGTGTTTTTCAATGTATTCCTTTCATTTATCTTATTTTTTTCTTATTAAAGTTTACTTGGCATCAAAATTTAGTTTTATCATGTTTTATCTCAAAGCACAATCCCATCTTGCACTTACATGACACGTGATGAGCTTCAAATGGGGCATATGTATATACATAATATTTTAAAAATTTTATTAATTACTAATAATTTGTATATTGTAAGACTCTGTTGAGTCTCAATCTCTCTAAGTGCACACCTTAAGGGGTGTATTGGGAAAGGGGTGGGTAGACCATCAGTGTTTCATAAGATTATTACCCCTTTTGCCACTTTCCATAGACATACTTTTCTCCTAAAAACCATTTACCCAAATCTTGGTATTCTCAATCCTACCTCGTCCATTATTTTTCCTCTTTTCATCCTCATTTTTTTTTCCTTAACTCCATTTTGTTCAGTTGGTTGTACTGGGTCAATTGGGTTAACTAGATACAATTTAGGGGTATTTTTCACTTCTTAGCTTGTTAGCCTTTTGGCCGACCCAACTTAAACCTAGTGATTTGTCCCCAAAAACACACTCAGCCAATTGGGTTGACCCTATATAGCCAATGTTCCTAAGAGGATTTAGGGCAAGTTCCACCTATATATACAATTTTATTTCCCACAATTTCATAAGATAAGAATTATTAATGAATAAGTGTGAGCAAACATCTATTTATTGACCATTCTACTTGAGAAATAAAGATTAGGATTCCATACTTTCTTTGGAGACATGGATCTTGTCTTGTGGAGAACTATTTTTGATGCTTAGATAGGTTTTTCTTCCTAGATTTGATTAATCTTGGTTATCCTTACATACCACAATAATATCTTGTAAATCACCTTGGCCAAGGGAGAGATTGAGGCTCGATGGGTTTGTCTTCAAAGGTAAGTATTCCTAACATTATTTCTCCTTTGTAAGAGTAGATAGATAATAATTTTTATTATTCTCCCATGTATTAAGACATTTTATACATTTATGTGAGTATATGTCTTTTAATATATGTTTATTTAAAGCTGTTTTATTTTTTTATAACCCCCACTTTGTGCCATAAGCTTTGGTGTGCACTATATTAGATTTACTTTATTTTTATTAGAATAAGTGACATGTTTAAAACCTTAGGAATCCATTATGTTTGTTGTGTTATTATGTTAGATTATAGGATTTTAAACCCTTCCTATCATGATATGTTGTGATAATTGATCCCCTAATTGGGTTTAACAGATCCCCATATTAGTCATGCTTTTACTTAATAAGTGTATCACCAATTAAAAGTCTAGGTATGCTCTATCTTCTCCAAGCCAGGATTGATTTATAGACATGATGCATTTTTGATTCCATATAATTAGTGCATTTAAATATTAGGCCACAACTAATGGAATGGATAAGTTAGTAACATGGGAAGCCTACAGGTTACTCAAGTCACTTTTTACCTATATTTTTACCCTTTTGGAACAATTTATTGAGTTTTTAGAATAATAGTTGTTTGTTTATTCCCTTGTGATTTAACATATTATGAAAATACATTAGTGAAAACAAAAGTAATTTTGAATCTTAAAAAAATATTTAATCACCAAAAATTTAAAATCAAAATTTCAAAGTAAAACTCAAAATAACATTGTTATTAATTAATCTTTTAGTTACTTTGATATTTTTTATGATCTAGTGTCAAGTATTTATTATGTAATGTAATTCCCCTATAAATGTCACCAATAACAAGGAACATGACTATGTCTAACAATCCTAGGGAAAAGGGGGAGACTTTTGGCAATGATCACTTCTAATTTGGTATCCAAGACCACCAAAGTCATTATGTTGAAATGCATAAAATCCATAAACATGAGGAAGAAGGAGGATGAGTATAAAAAGATTAGGGTAGCCCCAAATCCATTTACCCAATTCTTCATTCAAAAAATACATCATGACTAATAAATATAAAAAAACTTATTCAAGCTTTGAGCTTAGGGGCTAAATTTACATCCAATTTTGATGTCCAAAGCTTGTAATATTTGATTTCTAAGAAAGAGTATTTGTCACCTATTCATAGAACATAAATCTCACAAATATATTTAGAGGGTATTCATTATCTCATAGGTTCTTCCAATCCTGATCCTCAAGTATCCCAAGACAAAGGGAAATCCATCCTTCATGAGGAATCCTCCCAACTGAGTCATGGGTTTTTAATAAAAACCCATGCTCATCATATCCACCAAGAGATTACAAATCTCCAAACCAATTAAATGAGCAATATTTTTTTTAATCCAAATTTCAACCCCCATCTTAATTTGATTATGAATTCTAATTCACCTTCATTTATCCATCCATCAAATCCAAACTTGAATATTCATTCAAGTTTTTCAAATATCAATATACCCAACTCAAACTTAAATGTTCAATCAAGTTTACCAATAGACAACAATTATTATGATTAATATGAACCCAAGATGGGAGATTAGTATTATGTTAGTATGATCAAAACCAAACAAAAACACACTAACACAACTAACACCTTTAACCTTAACACTCAAATAATAGGAGAATAATACATGTAACTATCAATATAAGACAAAGCATCCATTACTTACCTTCCTTGAGAGCAATATTTGTATGTTGGGCATGGATGAGTGATCAAATAATCTTTGACAATGGTTCTCCTTACATCATCTCTCATTATCACCTTGTCAATTTTGGGCTTGGATTTGGCTTTGGATTTAGTTTGGTTTCTCTCTCTTGATAAATGAGCATTATAAAACTACAAAAATGGGTCTTTGAACATACTTTTGCATCATAAAATCACACCAAAAGAGATTCTTTAAGGTATTTTACCATAATAACTTTTCAAAAGAACAAGTTTCTTGATTAATGGGTGAAACTATGTATTTATAGCCTTCCAAACTAACTCTAAACCAAGTGTAGTTACATTTAGTTTAACCATGGTTAGGTTTGGGAGCGGTAATCCATTAAAATTATCAATTAATAGGCATGGCTAAAAAATCTAGATAAATTTTTGATATTTTATGAGTGTTTGACAACTCACAAAAGAGTTTTCAATATGGTGACATCATTTTAGATATTTGTGTAATGTCATGATGATGTCATCAATCCAGATTTATGAATTTATAAAAATAAAAATGCAACAATTTATTATCCATGGCATTTTCACCTATGTATTTAATTTATTTTAACAAATTAAGAAATCCTAATCAAGTTAATTTTCATTTCTAAATTTTGATAAGTTATCCCTCGTACATGGTCAAAAAGGTCAATTTGCTAGGTTACAACTTGATTAGAGATGAATTAGAGGAAGGTGATGATTAACTATAGTGAATTTCCATAGTTAGGGATAAACTAACATGGATTAGAAGATGCACATGATATGTATTGATGAATTAGAACATTCCAATTATTTTAAGGCTTAACTTTCATTATTTGCAAGAATTCAATCTAAAGTCTAGTTGGAACATAGTTGTGGCCAAAATGGGGTGTCTATAATTTAAAACTGAAATTGAATAATTATTTAAGTTCACTAAACATGAACACACCCAATTTTAACTTGAATGTTCATTCAAGTTTACTAAACATGAATCCAACCAATCCCAAATTTAATGTTCGTTCAAGTTTACCAATCTATAATCTAAATCCAAATATGAGCTTGAATACTTATTCAATCTCCCTCATAAATACAAATCAAAAACTTCATGGTTCACCCATTAATAAATTTAATCCATATCCAAATCTGAGATTGAATACTCATTCTATCTTAATCATCAACCAGTCCACATCAAATCCAAACTTGAATGTAGCTTCAAGTTTACCTATTAATCCAAATCACATGTTTCCCTTAACTAGTGCACCAAATCAATTTTATATTTCACATTCATTTTTAGGATTAACTCCTTTACATTCAAATTAAGAACCAACCAAGTCAAATCCTTTCAACACTAATCTAAATTCAAACTAACCATTCAACCCTAACACCCATTTAAACCACATGATTAGTTCACAACCAATTGTTAAATCAAGCTAACCCAAATTCACTTTATCTAACCAACATTAACTTTAACACCAACCCTAAATTTAACACCAACCCAAACCATCATATTGATGTTTCTTTAATACACACCTCAAAATTCCATATGAGGTAGCCTATAACATTTTAATATCGGTGAACAAACTCACTTCAAGGTATGAGTTATTTGTTATTCAATTTTATAACATGGTGGAATAATGGTGAGCGATACAAATTATTGACCATAGGTGGATTGGCTATGGGTTAACCTAGATCTATTTGGAATGGGTTTAAGGATGATTATTCTAACAATTGTGGGTAGGATTTTAAAACAAACTTCAAAAAGAGGGAAAGGGAAAGCAAAAAAGAGAGCCTATGGACCACCAGGGATAAAGCCTTTTAAGACTAGCACTTGAACTTAGATAAGACAAAGAATATAAAAAAATACTTGTTGTAATACATTGTATCACACCAATAATTAAATACAATGAATAGTCAAGGAACTATAATATAATATACTCAAACATATAGAATCAAAGGTTACCTACTTATCAGATTGTTATTGCACATTTAAAAGAAATATTATTATCAACATGAAAAAGATATTTAAGTCATTTATAGATTAAAATGAATGATTTTATTTAAAATATATAAATTATACATAATCAAAGAACTAAGACACTAGAATGATTTAATGTCTCAAGTAATCCATATAATTAGAAATGAATCAATATTTCCACATAAAGATAAAGTTAAATAGAACTCTTTTAAATTTGTTATTAATCTGAAAAGACAAAATTTTCCTCCCTTTAAGACTATGAGGTGACACACATTTATAATATTAGGATGGGTAAGGCCTCATCTCTTCAAGCTTCATATAAAATTATAAGTTAAAAATATAACCTTTTATTCAAATTCATGCAAACATGCATGTACAATGATAATGCCCAAAATAAAATTTATAGCTAAAAATATAGTATGTATGTATAATAAATAAATAAAAAAAATAAATTTTCACCTAGGTAATAACATTTAAATACATAATCATTTTCAGATCATAGTGTTGATGCAGCACCATTATCTAGAGGATTCAATGGAGTAACTGTAGTAGTAACTGAGGCAAGGAATACGAGATTTGTGAAGCTGGTGGGTACTAACATCTAGTTGTGTGCATGAAACCAACCCAAAATCTACTTCCTTGGCTTTTGCATCTAAATATTTGTTTATAATTTCAAAATTAAGTAACAAAGGATTTAATATTCTAATAGCATTGACCATCAACCTTTTATGTTCATCCTCTAAGATTTTCAATTCAACTTCTAAGATTTTTTCTCTTGTTACTTTATCTTTATAAAAACTAACCAAATGTAAGACTTACTCATTGGTTTTATAAAACACACCCTCAACTTCTTGCTTGAAGTTATCTGTATTCGTAGGGAGAAGATTATCAAAATTGGGAATATTGAAAATTTCCCCTATTTGGGTGATTACCCTTGTAACTCTCATATCCCCCAAAATCTTTAGTGCCTCACTCTCATGATTGATAAGAAGTCCTAGTAACTTATTTATCTATTTATGCCAATTTAAGGAAGTATCCCTTTTGTCAATCACATAGTCTAAACACCAAGAAGCATCAATGCTAATCATGATATTTAATTGGTTAAAAGCACTAATACTTGAGAATTTCACTAGAAAATTCAATATTCTTTATACATCCTTCATTTTATTCTAAAGAGTAACAATATTTATTCTATTGGCCTAATTATCTACCCTAAAAACCCTGACATTATATAAAATATTATATAGTTTAGTGGTTGCACTCTGAACATCAAAAATAATTCCTTAAAGGACCATGTAATTTGAATTTACTAGCATGTTTTTAATTCCTATTTATTAATTTTATTCATTTATTTCATTATTCACCTTGTATAATCCTCAAAAGTATTGAAATACTCAATATATTACGTACTATCACTCAAATTTCTCTTGGGAGTTTTTGCTAAAAAAATAGGTTATCTATTTGTTCAAACTCCACTTCACCCTTTATTTTTATGTTTGCCATGTTCCTCTTCCTTACTTTATTAATAGACCCACTTTGCTTATCAAATTGAGTGGAGACTATGGGGAGCTCATTTAAGATTAAAAAAATTCTTTCATCGCTAACATTTTACATCTCTCTCACCCATTAGGAAAAAATAAGTTCTCCCATTTTAACTTACTGAGTAGGTTCTTAGGATGTAGAGGGCAGAGAATTCATTGAGATTAGGCAACTAAATGATTTGGTAAGGAAGCACTTATTTAAATAGGAAACTAAGGAAGTATATACCTAACCCTCTCCCATGGAGATGTTTCCCTCATAGGGGTAACTTCATATAAGAATATAGTAAGAGCCAAGGTTACACAATCATTCTCAAAGTCATCATGGTTAATGGATGGGGCATGGGGATATCTATTTAGGTTAGCATTTTATTTGGAACCAAGGGCTTCCTAGGACTTAAAAAAGAAACTATTACCAAGTTCTCAAAATGGACTACCTGGGGAGTCCTTATTTGATCAAAAACTCAAAAAGATTTGGTTGAAAGATAATTCAAGAAAAAATAACAAGATAATTCAAGAAACAATAACAAGAGAATTCAAATAATGCTATCTCTAAGAAGAGATGCCTTATTGATCAAATTTGTAGACCTAAACATATGCTTATCTCTAAGAAGAGATGTCTAATTTCCATTCTAGGTTACATATTCATTTATACATATTTAAAAGGTGTGATGAGGATGTGGAAGGTCACCAATCTTGAGGGAGATTAAGTGGTTTGACTTCAATGATTTACAACAATATAGAATTCAAGGAATTACTATTTTTAAAATCTTACTATTTTTAGACTGCATTATTAAATTTGAAATTTGGGGCACTTCCATTGTGTTTTTAGGGGACAAAATTTATTGAATGAATATCATGCCATCTCAAGGTGTTCCACTCATTATTATCTTTCCAATTGTTCAAACAACGAGTCAATTGGAGCTACAGTGTAAAAGTTATGGCTCCTAGAAGTTTTGTCATTAATTGGGGTGGACCCATCACCCAAATTATAGCTTGAATTATTTGCCAGATCATTCCTCCCTCCTTGAAAAGAAATGGTACCCATTTCATCAATATTTTTCATAAAGTGTGGTATTTGTACTTTGATTTGATCCTTGATGCATTCTTGGAAGGGATTGTGATTTATGGAACTATGTAGGGCCTGATTATTCACTATTTCTATTTGACCATCAATCTATGGATGGAAGGCCATGAACTTCTTTAGCTCCATATTTATTTTCTTCTATTGTTGTGTTGTTTATGTAGTCAGGACTGTAACATCAACCCTTTTGGATTCTTGTGGCTTGACCACCATGAGAACAAATTTTTTGGCACTAATTAGAGAGATAGATGTAGAAGGTGGTACCTCTGGTACCCTGTAGCACCATGTTCCATGAGTGAGAGTGATCCTTTGATTTCTTGATTCATAGATGTCATGTCGATCATACATGAATGGCTGACCAAAGAGTACATCACAAACATCTAGATTGACCACATCACATAAGACCTCATCTTGGAAAGGTTTTATTGCATATAAGAGAAGACATTGGTGGGTGACATAGAGGTTTCTCCCTGGACTCAACCATCCAATATTATATGGCTTTGGGTGAGTCTTCATGGATAGATTTACGCTTTTCACAACATTAGTGGAGATTAAATTCTTTTGACTTCCACTATCAAGAATGAAATGCAAAGGCTTACCTCTCACCCATAACTTAGATTGAAACAACCTTTCCTTATCATCTAGCCTCTCCTTATGGATATGTGATGAAGCAACAATGGCTTCAGGATCAACATCTACAATTTCTTCTTTAACCTCTTTAATTGTAGGGTCTGTATGAGGTAGAGTAGTAGATGTTGAGGATTGTGACTCAGAAAGTAGGGACTTAATGGCTCAACATTCTTCTTTGAAGTGAGTTCCAGATTTATGATAATCACACCACTTCCTAGTCTTTCCTTCCTTTTGCTTCCAATTTTGGCCTCGTGTTTGATCTTCTTTGTCACTTTTCCATTTTGAAGGTTGATTCTTCATATTCATTCTTCCATGGTTCTATTTAATCTTCATTGCAAACTTTTATGCCTCACCAATGGTTTCCAATTTGAAGATTTCCATTTCTCCTTGTATGTAACTTTGTAGTCTGCCCCGATATTTGAGAACCTTATGTTTCTCACTTTCTTGGATGCCCAATCTTGCAGATAGAGAATGAAAAATGTTAGTGTAATCTTGAACAAACTATTCCTTACATTGGTGAAGTTGTTACCACTCTATATACAGATCATCATATGCTCTAATGGGGTAGCATTCTTCCTTTATAGATTCTATAAAATCATCCCATGTAGGTTATATCTCAAGGCCAATATAATCTGCACTAAATCTCTTTTTGTACACTTCTCACCAATTTTTTGATAGGGAATGATGCTTTCAAAAGAGAAAAAGTAATCTTCTCTTTATCGATGAATTTATTTACAAAAAAATAAGATAAAAATTGATCCAACCAATTTTCTACTACATCAACATTGATTTTTTCTTCAAATGTATCGATATAAAAATTCACTTGAACCTTGAAGGGTGTTGGGGCATTGAAAGGATGTGGGGGTGCATATGAGGAGCCATAATTTCCCATTGAGATTTATTGGAGAATTTGAGAAAGTTGTTGTAGCATCTACACTTGCTACTATTGGAGGGATTCATTCACCATCTCATTGAAAGGATTAGATGTCTTGGTGTTGTCTACCATTTGAAGTCATTTGGAGTGAATAGGTGGATAGTCTGTTGGTTCTATTTACCACCCAAGCTTCCTATAATCTGACCTCATCCTTAGGATCATACACTCTAAAGACAAACTACTTTGATACCGCTAATCCAAAACTAGAAAATCTTTGGTTGAAACATAATTCAAGAAACAATAACAAGATAATTCTAGAAAAAATAACAATATAATTCAAATAATGCTATCTCTGAGAGGAGATGTCTTATTGATCAAATTTGAAGACCCAAACATATGCTTATCTCTGAGAAGAGATGTCTAATTTCAATTTTAGGTTACATCTTCATTTATAAATGTTTTGAAGGTATGAGGAGGATGTGGAAGGTCACAAATATTGAGGGAGATTAAGTGGTTTGACTTCCAATATTTACAACAATACAGAATTTGATGAATTACTATTTTTAGAAACTTATTATTTTTAGACTGTACTACTAAAATTGAAATATGGGGCACTTCCATTGGGTTTTTAGGGGTAAAAATTAATTAATAAAATCTCATACCATCTCAGAATGTTTCCCTCATTATTATCTTTCAAATGGTTCAAACGGTGAGTCAATTGGAGCTATGGTGCAAAAGTTATGGCTCTCGAAAGTTCCATCATCAATTGGGGTGGAACCATCACCAAAATTGTCACATGAATTGTTGCCCAGATCATTATTAGTGTTGGAGAATAAATAATATTATAATTAATAGTAGTACTAAAATAAATAGATAATACAACCCTAAAAATAAATAAGGGTAAAATCATAGCTAGTATCTCAACATTAGAAACTCAAGAAACAATATAAGAGACTACCTCATCAATTATTTGGATGTTCTCTTGTGTGAGGCCAGCTAAGGTTTCCTCCATTTCATGTTTGCATAGACTCAAGGATTTGAATTTTTCTAGCTCAAACTCTTCATCACATGGTTTTATAACACCCATTTATTGGTATTCCTCCTCAGAAACATAGTAAAATAAATATATCACTTATTCACATTCTTCCTCTTCTTTTTTAAGTTGCATTATATCATCTACATCCTTTTCCTCTTCACTAACTTCCTTTATAATGGGGAGACCAAGTGATGTCCTCTCTTCTAGTTTATTATCTTTGGATGGATTAAGAGAGCCCTTATGCTTCATTTTATAGGTGTATATAAGTGGATTAGAAGGTGGATGATATATTATAGAAATTGTAGCAATAACAATGGAAGTATGATTGAAGGTGATGAAGTGGAAGGCATAGGGATTGCCTAAGGATTCTTAGGAGATTGAGGAGAGTTTGGATTAGTTGGAATGGAATAAATAATATAGGGATACTTTCATGAGTAACTATAGTAAATGGAGATAAAGGAGTCATCACAAAAATGATCTTCCTTTGTCCAACTGAAGAAATTAGTGATCTATCCCTTGTAGTATTTATGACCAAAACTTGAACATGGGAAACTATTACTGTATAATAGACTTGAGGACCAATAATATCTATAAAAAATCCTTCATAATCTAAATATTGGATTCTCTTTGAGTAATAGATTCATCTGCTTGTCCCTTTACAAGCTCTATTGGAGGTGAGGGAGGTTGATCTTTTGGCTGAGAATCCTATGGTTGAGATGGAGGCTATTAATAACTCCATGCATTTTTTTCTTCTTTCTATATTTACTTATGGTTTTATTATAAACCTTAGGCATATATCATAGTCATGTATTTATATTTCATATTTTTCATACCTTTGAATAATCTAAGGCATTTAAGAAGATCTAATCATGATCATACCCTTGGTGATCATAGGAGATGTGAACCTTATTCATTTATTGAATAGACTTGAGATAGCCCCTTAATTTAACCCTAGGATCCCATCCCCAAAAGGATCAAGATATAAATTATACTAAGTTATATTTTTAATAGATTGAATAAAATATGTCCTAATAATGTATTATTGTTACCTAATGCTCAAAAGAGTCTTGAAATAGTAGACCAAATGCATTTGACCTAATTCCTCATCAATGTTGTTAAAGATTTGATATGTAATTTCCTATTATGCTATAGTGTCCAAAACATGATGTGTCAATAGTAAGGGAGATGTCATTATTTATAACAATATGATAGTTACACCTAGGTATAACCAATCATTTCCCATATTATCCAGGCTCCTTGTCTTAGTTTTTGATAATCTAGGCATTGGGGTGCCATGCATTACCTTATATATATATATGTATATATCAGGTAATGTAGGGCACCCCAATGCCTAGATTATCAAAAACTATAATATATATATAAGGATAGACCTCATTTCATATCCTTCTAATTTTGTTTCTATATCTATGAATGAACATGAAATAAAAGTCTTCTTCAACCTTATTTTCCAAATACTCATCTGAGGGATACGAATCCTAAACATAGGGCTTGTAAATTATGGCCATGACTATATCCAATAGGTAAAAAATAATATAGAAGGTGTTGTTAATGGGCCTCTGATTAATGTGAAACACATATGATTTCAGCCAAGCACTTATAATCTCTCCAAGTGCCACCAATTGGTTAAATGTCAGGATTATATATAATAATGGAACCCTTTTAACTTGAATGTATGCAATAATAAGGAAACCATATAGTCTATTCGAAAGGGCCATGGCCATTGCAATTCTAAGTCTAAATTTAAAAATGTAATTGGAGGAGATACTCTTTTTGGTATTCATCCTCTGACCTTTTTCAAGACATCATTTTATATTTCCCTTTATTGTGTTGTGATCAAGCTAAACATTTTATGAGACTTGATTATAGGCAGTCTCAAGACAGGGAAGCCTAAGGTATCTCTTGATTGCCCTAGTTGAAATATAAGTAGAGGCACTCTTGACTCTAATAACATGTAGAATATATCCATGAATGGTTATATTAATAAATAAAACTTTTAAGAGGTCAATACATGGCATTACCTTAGGTTTGTCTACCACTTGAATGATGGAGTGCTTGCTATTTGATTGGTAGCAAATCATCAATGTATTTCTAGGATTCTAGAGTGAGTTGATATTCAATAGAGTATGGATATACATTTTCCACCTCATCTTAGATCACTGAGTAATGTGTAAAATTTAAATTTATGAAACTCTTCTTGAATATCATATCATTATACTCTATTAATCTCACAAATGAATATGGGGATAGGACTCAGGGATTACTTAGGTTTTGAATAGGAGGCCATTTTTCTTACTTAGTTGTATTTTTTTTGGTATCTTGACTAGTTCATTCTACCTTTATAATTTACTAAAACTAGGGCTCTCTTGACAACGGGTACTCTTGAAAATGCACTCATATTATTGAAAGAGTTATGGCAAAGTGAATTCCACTTATCATAGATATTGTATATATATTTCAAAATCTTGAGTATTAAATGTATTTGTGTGCCTTCAATGTAGATAATGAAATTTTTATTTCATTCTCATTTCAATTTGAATTTTATAGTCAACTTTTGTGTGTGTACTTATTTTCCAAATGGAAACCATTTGTTAGTTTTCTATGTATAGTCATTACTTTTGAGACACCTATTGATTATTAATTGATTATCTCCTTTATTTTTATATCAATATTTTATTTTCACATTTTGGAAACACCTCCCTTAGATAATGTCACTTGTCAAGTCTTAATTAACCTAATCCATTAGACTTATTCACTATGTTTTATAGGTTCTATGGTTGCAAGTTAACGTGATCAAGCCACGTGGTATGATATTGGAGCATGAGAACTTGGACCATTAGATCAGTATATACTTCAACCATAAATATTTTCATGGATATGGTTTAATTATTTTGAAACATTTGGAGTGATCTTAGGAATCTAGAAAACATAGAAGCTCAAAACTATTAGAATGTAGACCAAAAAATCGCTTAACCCTTTTGTAGGTCCTCTTTAATGAGAATGTACCTAGTGTCAATAAATAATAACCCCAAGGCTCAAGATAATTATCACCTAGGAATGAGGAATATTTAACCTTTTTTATAAATAGATGAAGTCTTTGTGTTTATATTTTAGTGATAATATACCACCTAGTGAGTTCATGAAGCCCGAGAGCATGAAACACTTAAAATTTTAATAGCACAAGATATTATGAAGACTTGGATGGTGGAATCTAAAAGTATGGGCATGATTAAAGAAAATTAAGGATCCTCACTTGATAATCATATGATTCAAAACATATCAACTAGGAAAATGAAAGATTAGTACTATTAATTCATAGATTAGAACATCGATCTTGAAATAAAATTCATGAAAGCCAAATGTTCAAAATGACTTAAGATACTAGTTTAATATTAAATTTTCATAATTTGGACATGTGTAATGTTGTATTCTATGTAAATAATCCTAAATGTCAAAGGAATGAAAACCAAGCCATATTATTTTGGGCTCATAATTCCTTAAATATATATTTTATAATAATGGGTCCTTGTTTTATAAATTTAAAATGGTGTGTGTGTGTGTGTGTGTGTGTGTGTGTGTGTGTGTGTGTTAATAACACAACCCAACCCTAAGTTTAAAACTAACCCAAACTAAGTTAATCTTAATTTACCACCAAACCAAATCAATCTAAGCTAAATTTTAAATTAAATAACAATCCCAAACCAATAATTTATAGTTTTAACATCAATCCAAACCCAAAAAACTTTTAATTTTCCACTAATCCAAATAACCCAAACAAATTTGCACATCTGCAAAATGATATTTTTTCCAACCCAGTTCTTAATGACTTCATCAACAATCCACCCTTAACCAATTTGAAAAACTAACACTAAAAAAACCAATTCATTGGTCAACCTTCTAATATGAATACTTATTCAATTGAAATGAATCAATTATCACCACACTTCATTCAAGACTGGAAAAATATGAGAGATAGAGTATAAGGCTTGAAAGAGGGCACTTTTTTGTGGCAAAAATAGTAAAAAATTTAAGAAATTTGTTCTTACTTGTATTATTTAAACACCATGACAACACCTTTATCAAAACATTTTTAACTTCCCAAAATTGATTAATACAAAGGTAAGGGTGATCATAGAGAACATATTAAGGACTTATATCTAGCATGTGTAGATTTTTCTTATAGAAACAATTACATGTTGAGACATTTTCCATGAAATCAATGGAGTCAATCCCTCAAATGGTTCTCATGCATACCTAAAGGATAAATTTTCATCTGTGAGTATTTATCTAAGAAGTTTGTTCATCACTTTTCATATAATATTGACAAGGAATTAACTAACTAGAGTTGTATAACACTAAGCAACATAGTGGTGAAACCTTTTCCTCTTTCCTATAATGATGGAGGTCATTGGAAATCTATTTTTCATGGTCATTACCTAAAATAGAACTTATTTCCACATTTATGAATAACCTTAACTCAGACTTGATACATCACTTGAAACTAATTTATCTAAGTTCCATTAATGAAATTATTGAAAAGGGGGCTCAAATTGAAAAAAATTTAATTACCAGATGTATTATTAAAATATTTAAACCCAATAACAATTCATCTAAATAACTTGAAAACCTTAATTTTTTTACCAAGAGTAAGAATGTTATAGGTGATGGTGTGACTAACATCAAAAAAATATAAAATCCACCTAGACAACAACATTTTTATACACAACCCATCAATAACATTACTATTCCTAGTGGTCAACCAAGATAAGAAACTTAAAAATGTATGCTAACCCAATCAGGAGACTCTTATGAATCAATTTTCTGAATGTTGTCCCAAGTTAACATGATCATTTGGCCTAAAACCAAGCCCTTCAAATATAATTTTACCAAACCCAATCAATACAAAGAAGATGAATATTACAAGAACCATAGGAGAAAGGGACACTCTACCAATAGGTGAATGCAACTCAAACACTCTGTTTAAGATATTATATATCTTGGGCACATAGCCATCAAAAACCAACCATACACAACATCTAATAAAAAAAATTTGGGAAATAAAAAGACCCATTCCCCAAACATGAGTAAGTAAATGGTAATAAAAATTAATAGTCCACCCAAGCAAGTAATGTAAACCAAGCAAATCATATTTTTGACTCCATAATAAATTGTGTTGATTACACATGTAATCAAGTTTCCAAAATTACTTTACAAGGTTAATATTGTGTTATTACCATAATGCACACAAAAATTACCATTGCTAGTGCCTCATAATCCAATGTTGAACATAGTTACAACATTATATATCATCTTTAGAATACACCTGCTAACATATCCATATTAGAGTTTCTCAAGACTTTTCCTATATATAAAGACATCCTATATAAATTCCTCCAAGAGACTAGTGTCCCACAAGACATCAATCCATCAAGATTTAAATTATTATTTGGAAATTTATCCATTAACAATCAGGTTATATTTAACCATTCTGATGTCTCCCCTTTGGGATCTATTCATAAGTTACCATTATTTTTAGAAGTCATTATCTCTATACATAAATTAAAGAGGGTATTTATAGATAATGGATAGAGTTTAAATTTATGTAAATTAAGATTAATTAAATATTTAGGATATTCCATAATAGCATTAGAATCCAATATAATTATAATCAAGGCATATGAAAATAATGAGTGATAGTCTATGGGTACTATTTATCTTCCCTTGATGGTGGGGTCTATCATACATGAAACATTAGTCCATGTGTTTGATCTCAATTTACCTTATAATTTATTTATTGGTTATCCATAGATACATTCAATGAACATTATACCCTTTGTTACATATTCAAAGAGCTGAATGCAAATAATTAACTCATGCACTATGAAATTGAGCTAAACACATAGAGATTTATTTCAACACACAACAATATTCTACTATCTTCTATTCTTATTATGAAAAAATGCGTGAGATTATATATTAATAGGAACCTTATTCCTGTATTTTATCCATTTATTTCTCTCACCCAAAATCCAAAGATTAAAAAAACTCTTAAATAT
Source organism: Torreya grandis (assembly GCA_037957365.1). Classification (NCBI taxonomy): domain Eukaryota; kingdom Viridiplantae; phylum Streptophyta; class Pinopsida; order Cupressales; family Taxaceae; genus Torreya; species Torreya grandis. The sequence goes on from JARHVA010001697.1 coordinate 3,053,293, forward strand.
GATATATTTTTATAACTCTTTAAAAATATATCTCAACAATATATATTCTAACCTATATCGTAATATTGTTTATATAACAATATTTAGATTAACAAACAAACTAATTATATTTACCTCTTAGTAAATATCAAATTGTAAATACTCAAACTTACTATTTACCTCTCCATAAATACCTAAATTCACACAATGTGAAAACTAATCCCAACATCCCCCCATAGTTTTTACATGGTACAATATATCTCATTTTTTTATTATAGCATGCCACCTCTATATGTTCATGATCTTCTCTGCATACATGTGCCATCACACATCTCTTCCTTCACACTCATCTACAATTGGTTTTCTAGGTTCACCAATAACCTTCCAAAATGGTTTTCAAAGGTTTACCAATAACCTTACATAATGGTTTTCATAGGTTCACCAATAACTTTATAAAATGGTTTTCTCATTTTCACCACTAGCCTTACAACATGATTTTCTTAGGTTCACCACTAACCTTACAAAATGGTTTTCTTAGGTTCACCACTAACCTGACAAAATGGTATTCATAGGTTTACAACTAACCTTTCATCATGATTTATACAATGCTTTTTAGATAAAAATTCTCCAATGTAAATATACAAAAAGGATTGCATGGGATTATCATTCACAAGTGAATAGGTACAACTATTCTTATTTTTCACAAATGTGGAAAAAATAAATATAAATACCACACCACACTAAAAAACTAAAATCCACACAACTAGAAATAACATATCACACACAATGTCACCACATCATTGGTGTGGTCCCATCATTGGTGACTAATGAGAGGTCATTGAAAGACCTCCAACCTTCATGTATCCTCCAGCCTCCAATATTTTATACTACGTACTAAGCAAATTTGTCTTTGAGATTCTCTGGTGGTCTAGCAATTTTTCTATTGGTTGCTTCCAAAATTGGAACCCCCTCATTTTTTAGATGTTGTATACAAGAAAAAATGCATCCATGACTCTAAGCCTAAATAACTTTGACTTAAATTTATTAACTACTAAGATTTGACTCATTATGATGATAATGACTTTTATAGACATTTTTTAATAAATGAGTTTTTTATATTTTGATAATGACTCTAGATGACCTTTAAAAAATTGGAATCTTAACTTAAATGACACACACTAATCACTATAAAAAATACCCTAATTAATGAAAGACTTAAAATACTAATTTTGTAAACCAACTTCGATGAAGGGATTGACCTAGAAGATAACTATGTGACACATCTAATTGTAAATTTTAGAAATTGACAAATATTAACATTGAATTCAAATTAATTTAACCATATCTTTTGTGACATAAAAATGACTCATATAAAACCTAAAAATATTTTAAAGGACAAAGATCAACACACATAAAATAACATATGATGCATATATGTTTTGACACATCGACTTGATATCCAAAAATTGACATACCTAGAATTACTAATGAAATAAATATAACCAATGAACCTAAATGTAATTAATGTTGACAAATGTAGGGATAATGCAATCAATTTTGAGTTATGGATGTCGAGCTATAATGCTAGAACCATTCACTTATAATATGAGTGTTACTTAAAACATCGTCAACTAATTGGTCCATCAACAATATTAATATGAAGGGCATCTTGATATTTATATAGGTCTCTAAACTACACCCAAGGTAAATGATTACATATACAAAGGCTCAAAATATTAACTCTGATAACTAGGACAACACATCTGATAGGATTCTATTCACATTGAACTACACAAATTATTTTTGATCTATAAAATCAGAAATAATTAATTATGAACCAATCATGAATGAAACTAAGAAAATTGAGAGAGTCATTTCAATCAATATATCAATATATAAATGTGCATGAAATGATCATACTAATCCACATCAGGATTTGACTGAACAAAAGTAGAGACAAGCCAAAAAAATGACTATAGTGTTTACTTTCTAGTCTTGATCCCTTGATGCTCCATCAATATACAAATTTCATAAATATATGAGAAGGTTCTTCCACTTGTAAATAGACTATAAGTGTCATATATATTCCAAGAAAAAACATATCAGATGCAAGGAAATTATGCTTAATCCTAGGTAATATCTTAATGTTGAAACCATGTATTGAGCATGACACCAAACAAGTATACATAATATGTATTTATATGACTCTCATCATGGATCTAAATAGGAATGAGCTTATATAATATCACTATTACAAATTCAAAGAGATGAACCCAAATAATTAACTCATGCACTGTGAAACTGAGCCAAACACAGAGAATTATTTCAACACACAACAATATTTTGCTTTCTATTTTGATTATGAAACAACATGTGAGTATACATATTTATAAGAACCTTATTCCTATATTTTATCCATTTATTTCTCTCACCTAAAATCCTAAGATTAAACAAACTCCTAAATATGATATATTGTTTTAACTCTTTAACAATATATATTCTAACCTATATCATAATATTATAATATTCTAGTTAACAAACTAACTAATTATATTTACCTCTCAATAAATATCAACCTATAGATACTCAAAATTGCTATTTACCTCTCCGTAAATATCCAAATTCACACAATGTGAAAACTAATTCCAACACCCTCCACTTTACACCAATGTTTGAGATTTTATCATGATGGCATGGAAGTAACTATCCCAGGTGACCCTAACCTTCTAATATTATAAACTATTGGAAGGGTGTTATAAAAAATCCAACTATATCCTCATTACTAAAAACAACTTTACTATTATGGAGGAGTCATCTATTCTTGAGAACTACATCCATCCTAATACTTTGATTCAAACATGTCCACTTGGTGGTTGTTTGAAAATGCCATCTAGTTCCACATCTATAAAAATTCAATCTACCAACAAAGCCTCCAATCATCCATCCACTTCTAAAGCTACTCCATCTCCTCCATTATAATTTAAAATCATTGATAAAGGCATGGGTGACTACGAGATCCAAGATTATAATTACACCATCACAATTCATATGTCTCCACATAATCATGGCATGACTCATTATTGAAGAGACACTCAAGCAGTTTAAAAACTTGGTAAAACAAAATCTATATAAGGTGGTCTTCTTTTTTATGTACACATTAAAGAATCAAATCCTTCTTGGATTTACTCTGATTGACTAGCTACTTATATTGTTGATAACAAATATCCCATAGATAAATAAATTATGTGTAAGATAATGAGCTACAAAGGCAAGGGCCATAGTCTTCATTAATAATGATTAATAGATACTATCACATTAATAGATAATGAGGCCTTCCATATTATAGTGTTTAATATACTTAATGTAAACACCACACTTTTCTAAAATGACTCTTCTAGTGAGTCTAAGGAAGACTCTCTCATAATGAAATACATTCCATATATATCCTCTTTGAATATCTATCTTTATCTAACCTTTTCCATGAAAATATTGTTTTGACACTTGACCTCACATATCCATATTTAATCTAATGGGAAAAAAATACAACACCTATGCTTGATCATTTTTAAAATCATGAGGCAATTTATGAATTATTGAGCATAAGAGACCATATTGTAGGAGGTGATCATAAGAAAGGATTTTCTATTTAGTTAGATGATTTTTTGTATTTTGGGAAACAATTATCACATAACCAAATAATTTCAACATCAACATCACATAAATAATACCTTAAAGAGGAACACCTTCCTCCACCACCCATAAATTATCAATAATAATCAATTATCCTAGTCGAGGACACCACTGCTATCAACATTGGAATAAAATAAGATCCAAAGATATTGAAACTTGTCACGTCTCTAACTCAATAAGAATGGGAAACATTAAATATTTTTCTTAAATATTTATATGACATATTTACATGGTATTATACATATATGTTGGGGCTTCATCCTTTGCTTTTAGTACATTACATTTCCGTTCATCCAGATGTAAAACCCATAAATCAAAACTTAGAAAAATGCATCTCAAGGTTTCACTCTTAGTTAAGGAAGAACTAAGGAAGTAATTAGAGATTAGATTCATCTGTCCCATAGAATATTTAGATTGGATATCAAATATTGTACTAATGTCAAAGAAACCAATAAGAATATAGATTTTTTTTAGGACATCAACAAAGCATGTCCCAAAGATGACTTCCCTTTTCTAAATATAGACATGATTATGGACCCCACCATTGATCATGAAATTTTTTCATTAATGGATAGTTTTTTGGGTAATAACCAAATTAAAATAACATCTAAATACTAACATAAAATAATAGTAATACTACCTTAGGGTACCTTTTGATATAAAGTAATGTCATTTGGTTTTAATAACACTGGAACCACATATCAAAGAGTAATGATAATTATTTTTCATGATATACTTCATGACATCATAGAGGATTATATAGATGACATTATTGAAAAATTAAAATCTATAGTAGAACATCCGGAAGTGATTTTTAAAATCTTTGATAAAATGAGAGAATACAAGTTTCCTTTGAACCCAAAGAAATGTGTTTTTGGATAACATCAGGGAAGTTGGGATTTAGCTTTTCACAATGTAGCATAGAATTTGATCACTCCAAAGTTTTAGCTATAATGAATATGCCTCACCCCAAAAATATTAAATAATTTCATATTTTTCAAGGCAAAATATTATCTAGTTGATGGTTCATATCCCAACTTTTAGACATTTTTCATCCATTCATGTTCCTGTTCAATAAGGACACTTCATTAAATTGTAATGATAATTGTAATAAAGCATTTGAAAATCTTAAGGAATATCTTTCCAATCCACCATTTTTAATGCCACCTATTATTAGAAATTTTTCCTTTTGTACATATCATCTACATAACATACATGGGGGCATTAGTGTCACATCATGATCATATTGGATCAAAATTGGTAGTGTATTACCTTATAAAATTATTGGTATCATATGATATTAACTACTCTCCAATGGAAAAGGCATGTCTCAAAATTACTTTTTTCCCAAAAACTTTACCACTACATGTTCAATAATCAAACTAAAATCATTAGAAAAATTGACTTTATTAAGTATATCTTATCTAAAATATATTTAAAAATAATAATGGCTCGATATGTTGTGCTTCTTAGTGAGTTTGATCTTAAGTATGTTAACCAAAAGTTAATCAAGAGACAAGAACTAGTAGATTCACCAGTAAAGACTCCTCTTAAATATCATACACCTCCTATTATAGATTTTCTTGATGAAGCAATAATGTCTATTAATGAAACCCTACTCTAAAAACTATATTTTGATTATTATTTAATAATTCATGGTTTAGGGGTAGGTATCCTCCTAGTTTCAATATATGGGGATTGTATTCCAAAGTCATTTAGGATCGAGCTTCCATGTACAAATAATATAGAATACCATGAATCCCTCATAGTTGGTCTTAAACTTTCCATATAATGGGGTATCCAACATATTATTGAATTTGGTGATTAAAAACTCATCATTACCATATAAAGTCACCCATGAATTTCATGATCATGATGACATGTTAATACCATATAAGAAGATGGTGGATAGTCTAAGTTGTGTTTTACATCTATACCATTTGAACAAGTACCATAGATTCATAACAAAGCATTTCACACCATGGAAATTATTGGTTCATTACTTGATCTCAAAACAAAGCACAAAAAATCAATTTTATAGTACTTTATGATACTAACATATGACACTCATGATTTTGAGATGGTCTGTTAGGTGTTTGGTCCTAATTCCTAATGGTTTAATGAAATTTATTCATACCTACATAATAACACCTTTCCATCCAATTTAACCCATAATAAATGTAAATCATTCTTCTAATGCACATCCTATTACAAATTCCTTAGTCAAACTTTGTATCATAGAGCTTATGATGAAACCCTAATGCATTATTTAAATTTTGAGGAGACTATCTTGTCTATTAGATAAGTTCATGGGGTAATTTGTGGTGGTCACTCTAGTGGTATAGTCCTTGATAAAAATATCTTGTGTATATGTTATTATTAACCTAAAATGGAATCTAATTATTATAGTTAAGAAATGTATTCCTTGATAAAATCATAGTGATCTCATATATAGTCCTTCATAATATTTTCAATCCATTACAACACCTAAGACATTATCCACATTGGGGTTAGACCTCATTGTAAAAATCAATCTAAATTCTTCAGATTGCCACAAACACATCATTACCACCATTGAATATTTTACCAAGTGGGTTGAAGAAAATCCCTTAACATATGTCATTGGAAATCATATTTACATGTTTATATTGAACCATACTACTTTTTGTTTCAAAATCTCATCCAATCTCATCTATGATAACAAAAAATAATTCAAGAACAAATAAGTCAAGGATATTTAAACTACCTACCATACAATACATAAATGGTCCACTCCATATTACCTACAAGGTAATAACCAAACAAAGACAAAAAATAAAATAATTATCTAAATCTTTAAATCAATTATGAACATAGTTGGTCATGACTAGCATATATAAGTTTAACCTGCCCTCTACGCATACCACACTAACATTTGCACAACAATAGGGGAAACCCCATATTCACTTATCTATGGTAGTGAGTTTATTTTACCTATAGAATTTAAGATTTTATCTTTATTCATTTATTTAAAAATCATTATTTATGATGAATCCTATCACATTTCGTGTCTTAGTGAAATCCACCTTTTAGATGAGAAACATCTCAATGCCTTAAACCATATGCAAGTATACTAAAACCAACCTATAGCTATAATAAATGGATTAAATCCAAGGAATTTGAAACTGGAGATCTTATTTTAAAGTAAAACCAATTGAATACCAATTACAAATGAGAGAATGAAAGTTTTAACCCAATTGGTTGGGCTTATATGTCATTATTGTTAAGTATGCATATGGAACTTACATGTTAGCTAAAGAAGATAGATAATATATTGATGAGCCTATGAACATCATGCACCTTAAAATATTCTATTCCTAAATTATTTAATGTTTCTTATATCTTGAATGTCAAAAACAAAAATATAAAATATAAAATATAAAAAAAATTCAAAAAGAAAAGAGAAAAATAGTATGCCCACAAGTGAAATCCAATTTACTAGTGTTTTGGGAAAGAACCATGGTGAAAACCAGGTTTATGGTACCATGAGTAATCCATTTTATAAATAAACTCTAGTTACTTTGGGGCATTCCATTATAGTTTTCACTTGTATATTCCTACATTGTCACTTGTCTCACCATCCATTTCACAACACATTAGCTTAGGGTTTACTCCTTGTATTTGCATAACTATGTCCTTGCTCATGTTGGAGGAATGTATTATATATAACCATCCTTATCACATTCATGCACACTTTCAAAAAAATATTCCAAACCACACAAACACTTGAATTGTACATGTTTACCAACCTATCCATCGTGTCCATAATGTAATCATTCACTTGCTCATTTTCTTGGGAGGGAAATTATGAATCTATTCATCTACACAAAATAATCATCAATCAACCCATTTTATCATCATTTCCCATATTATGAAAACTATATTTGGCCTGATGTCTGAACATATAATTTTTCCATGGTGGATTATTTAGGCAGCAATTAGAGATATGGGTTCTCTAAGGATAGCTCAACCACCCTCATTACTATCATCCCATTCCCCAAAGAATGGTTTCATTATTTTCACATACATTATCCAAACCATATGGTTTTCTGAGGAATTACTCATTTCATCATTCAATGTTGTCATGGATATTGGCTACCAAAGGTCTTAACCCTAGCTATGTTGTTCAAAAATTCATTTTCTTCTTTATAGGTGTTGTTTACTTTAGATTTTATTTTTAATTATTTTTGGTTGTTGTTTCATTGTTACTTTATATTTTTTCTTTAGTTTTTATTTTCACTTGTTTTTAGTTTTCATTTAATTGATCATGTGTTTTTTATCATCTATTTTAGTTTTCTTATCTTTTATTTATATCTTTTTCATTTAAACTTTTTATATGTGTTTTTTAATTTAAGTATGTGTTTGTCACTTTTACATCATGTCTTTTTTTTATTAAGGGTAAAGCTAGGTTTTTTGAACTAGGGACCTAAATCTATAAAATAAATATTTAGACCATGCCAACCATGCCCAAATAAATAATAAGGTCTTTTAAAGAGAGTCAAAATATAAGACCAACTAAAAAAACACTAGAATACAACATGAAATTTTGGCCATCCAAGACATCCTCCCAACTAAGAATGCTCTTTTTTAAGAACATATCCATCTATTTGTACTTATGAAGAGTTAAACCTATTTAATTATCACATTCATTATTTTATTTTTTTTAGGTCTAAGAATCAACTCCTTTTTTCATACTACCCAAAACAATTTCTAGGGTTTCTAAACTAGTAATATTATCCTTCATCAATGGCTTATTGACCTTCACTAGCATGCTCACCTTCTCCTTCAAGTCAACATTCTCACATTCTAGGCTAAATATTCTATCCCTCAAACTCTTCATCTGATTTTATATCTCATTTTGAGTTTCCCTACCATTCACTTGGGAGATGAGATCATTGAAGGCATTTTTATCTCCTTTTGTGTGGTGAGTTCCTACATAAACCATATAAAAATTACCCTATGAATCCCTAATTCATATTAAATACTATAAATATTGATTTGACCTATAAGATAATTATAAACTTTATCAAATTATACATTTAGGATCATCTTTCTAGTTGTAATGCTTTTCTTCTTAGAATCGAGGTCATCCATATCTACCATCTTTTCTAGGTTGCAGCTTTCCCATATACTTGTCCCCTTTTTGGAGTTCAACACAAGTATCCCCTCAATGGCCTCTTCCTCTTTATCCTCTTGCATTAAAAAAGGGTCATCCTAAGAATAAATTCCTTCATCAATGATTACTCCTTCACTTTTGAATCCTTTAACTTATATTCAATCCTTAGCTTTTGCTTATATCTATCAGTCTAAGGATTTTGCTTATCCTCTTTACTCATAATTTCCCCCAAATTAGGGAAAATATTCAAGCAATTACCCTTATTAAATTTAGGATTATAAAATCATTTATTATTTTTCTTGTTTTTTAGGATTGGGAAGTATATAGGGACTCTATTCATTCCTTTTATGAATTTTCATATCATAAAAATGATAGCATGATGAAGAGGCACACTTTTCTTTCCACTCTTTACATCAAAAAATAAGGTCTCAAGAGAAATTAGAACATATAATGTTAAATTCAAAGAGATTTGATGTCTAAAATAATTTAAAAAGATGAAATGAGACTAATAGACAACATTCTACCTACCTCAGAGAGTGACATAGATCATGACATTTTTGGCAATTTTATCGTACAACTGGGGAAATCTCTCCCAATTAAAACCTTTATGAAATTGGTGTAACACTTCCCCTTGTTGTATAAACTTTTTTTTTTCTTTAAAATTTTTCCCATCTTGAATATTTTTCTAACCTCGATTTTGAGTCTAGTCACTTGAGAAATTGACTCCATTATCTCCATTAATACTCTATTAAAAACCACCTCTATATTATTACATTTATTAATAAATTCCTCTAAAACATGCTTTTCATACCATTTCACTCTTTTCATGAACTCTTCCATGCCCCCAATATAAAAAATATCCCATACTTCACCATTTTACTTTAGATGATCATCCATAATTATCTCAACCCTACTTAGTTTACCTCTCATCATTGTAATATAGCTAAGGTAAGGTATATTTGATTGTAAAATATTTTCTCCTTCACCTAATGACTTTTCATGTACATAAAATAATCAATCCACTTTAACCCTCACACTTGGTTCACACAAGTGAAACCTCTTTTCCTAATTTTCAATGAATAACTGTACCTTTCTACATGCCCCTTTCATGAGTGCATTATAAATGACTCCCCACATTATAAAAAGTAAAGCAAAGTGATTATAAAATGCCCCCATCTATTCATTACTTGGGGACACTTCCATGTATATTATTTAAGATATTTAATAATATAAATCTTCCTCAAAGGTCCACCTCCTCATGACTTGAAGCACCACCCTTTCATTTGTAAACTAATCGACTATATGATTCCTCTGCATATGCTAAATGGTGACTTTCTGGAATGTCTCAATTAACATGCTAACTTATTTAATTATTTTTTTACTAAAACTATAGACATTATTCTTAGACAAATAATTAATTATGTTAAGTAAAACACCTTCAATAAAAATCTTATATATCATTAGCTCTTTATCCACTCTCAAACCTCATAGGGTTGCTAAGGCTTCTACCCAATGGTTATTTTTTGTTCCCATACCACCCACATATGTAATTATAAAGTTTCCTTTATCATCCATTAAATTTACACCTCCAATTGACTCTCCTAGGTTTCCTTTTGAAGCTATATCAAATTAATATTTACCTATCCTAGATAAGGGGCCATCCATTTGATAATTTTTCTTGATTCAACTCTAGGATTCTTTATACTCCTAGTTTTAACTTCGATATACCAATTACTGAAAATGATTTTCTCCTATACATTAATTCCTTTGGCTTTAATTGAGGGAATAGATCTTAAATTTTCTAAAACTATGATTTGAATCTTCTTATCTACTAATTTTCTTAGTAGTTCCTTACCTCTAAAAATCTTGTTGGTCCTCTCCTTCTGTATACCCCAAAAAGTATGAGGAAGTGAAATATGCCATATTTTATTAATAATTTCATTATGGAAAGGAGGACTCTAATCTGACCATTTTTCCAACATTGAATATGGATGGACCCAATTTACTAAAATAATTTCTAGAAAAATACTTCAAACTTCAAAGACAAAGGGACACTCAATTAGTAGATAGGCGATCGACTCACTATCAAAAATATAAAGAGAGAATCTATTTATCAAACCATACATATTTTCCTAAGAGTATCAATCACCAGAATATTATTTTTCATATAAATCCATAAAAATAAATTTAATTTGGGGATAATATTCTTATCCCAAATCTTTATCCATGGGAATTATTCTATGGGGGCTTACAAAATCAACTTATACCATGTACTGACACTGTACTCTCCACCAAAATAATATTTCCATATGAATTCACCTTATTTTACCAATTATGGGATATGAAAATAATTCACCAAAGAAATTAGATCCTCTATAATATCCTTGGCCTCTTTAGGGATTTTGTCAATGTTTAATGATTTGTAACATATAATACCCTCGTTGATTTCAAAATATTCATGGACTTTGCTCTCACCAATACAATGAATCTCAAATCCAATTTGATCTCAAGGTTATGTAGTTATGAGTGGTGTATCTAATAATCATATATATTCCAAAAAAAAATTGTTATCCATTACCTATCTTCCATTTACTTTCTTTAACAATAGTCTCTTTGTTATAATTCAATAAATTCCAAAAACAAGATATTCTAATAAATTGCTCATATTCTAAGAAGATAAGCACCACCCTAGATTCTAAATAGTTATCCTAAATAATTCTTGAAAACTAAGTTGTAATAGTGATGAATCTCTAGGATGATTTATAAATCATATTTTAATTCATCTAATTTAATCTACTCAAACTCAAACCTCAACAACTCTTTGGAGAACAAACTTTTTCCCAAGCAATAAGTGAAAACTTATTCTTTTCCTTTGTGTTTACTCAAGTATATATCCTCTAAATTTTATAAATATTTTCCTAGATGATTATTGTCATTTTAAATAAGGACACCAAGTAAATTAGGAAAGTTTACATAGTGTTATTAATGAGGACTAATTTACCATCTAGAGAAAGAAATTTACCTTTCCATCCTGCTAGTTTTTTCTAAAATATCTCCACGAGCATATTCCAATTTAATGAGGTCAATTTTATTCTATAAAGAGTCATTCCTAGGTATGAGGAGGGTAATTGTTTAATTTAAAATCCCAAAATAACATCTATTTTATTTATCCTTGCCAAAGGAGTGTTGAAAAAATAATGAAATTTTCTCACAACTTATTTTCTGATGAGAAGTTGTTTCATAATTTGAAATGATCCTTTTAAATTATATATCCTCCCTAATAGACATCTCCACTATAATAATGTTGTCATCAATGAACTATTGTTGGAGAGTTGGCTCAAGATTGGGTGTAGGTATGAACCCTTTATCTCTTCTTATCTAATAGCTACCAAAAAGGATCTATTTAGGGATTATACCATTATGAAGAAGAGAAAGGGAGATAGAGAATATCCCTACCTAATGACCCCTTTTATTCTAAAAAATCCCTATGGGATTCCATTAAAAATAACAAATAACATAACTATGGATACACTTGTCCTGATTAGTTATGTAAACCTATCCCAAAAATCAAACTATACAAGAACCTTATCCAACAAGAACCAATCAAGCCTATCATAAGCTTATTTCATATCTAGTTTTAACACCATACCAACTTGATTTATTTTATCCATGGAATGAATAGTTTCATGAACTATAATGATGATATTTTGAATTTAATCTACCAGGAATAGAACCTCCCTATTGGTATACAATAATTTTATATAATAAAGGTTACATAATTTTTGAAATAACCTTTGTGAATATATTATAAACTACATTGTAAAGGCTAATGGGATGAAAATCAACAAATTTAGAAGCTCCCTCTTTTTTAGGAATTAGAAAAATGAAATTATTATTCATATCTTTTGAAATCTAACTTGAAGAGATAAATTCATTTACTACATCCACCAAATCTTTTTCTATGACATACCAAAAAATCTAAAAGAAAGAAATGAGATATCCATATGGCCCTAAATCCTTATCCTTGTTTAATAGAAAAATCATTGACTTAAATTCATTAGTTGAAGTAGGGCCTATAAGGATAGGATTATCTTTTTGAGTGATGAGACTCATGATTTCATGAAACAACTTTTGTTCCATATTTAAATTCCTTATAGGATTGTTTATAAACAAGTTATTAAAAAAATAACACTTTATTTATTTATGAAATATTTATTAGTGTAAAGAACCCATTTTGAAATTCTAATATGCCTTATTTGATTATGTGATCTATGTTTCAAATTTGTCATATGGAAAATTTTGGTATTTTTATCTCCTTATTTTAACCAAATTTCTCTATATTTTTGCCTCCATAATCACTCTTCCCTTTAAACTACTTTACGATTTTTAAAAAGTAATTTATGTCCTTTGAATTGGTTTCGGAATCATATCCATTCAAGGTTGTTAAATCCTCTAACCTAGATACTAATCTCAAATATTTTTTTTTATAAAGATGTTTCCAAAAATAGATTTATTCCATTGTCTTATTTTTTTATTAATTATCTTCAATTTAATAACCAAGTGAAACATAGTTGAGCCACCTATAATGACATCCCACCATTCATTAAATGTATCCTTTATCTCCAGATTCTTGAACCACATGTGATCCATCCAAAAAGGGCTTCTTTCTTTTTTATATTTTTTTTAAAAAATAATTTCAATAGATTATGGTCAAATCCTATTCTAAGAAGTGAATCCAGTGAAAAATCCTTTCTATAAATCCAATCTAAATAGATCATCACCCTCTCAAGCCTAACTTGAATTAAATTTTCACCCAGCCTCCTATTCAACCAAGTGAATGGGGGTCCTCTTAAATCAACATCAATAAGGCCACATTATGATATGAATAGATCTATGTCATCCATACTATCTGAATGAGTTTGACTTCCTCCCTTTTTTCCTTAGGATACAATGATATATTGAAGTATCCCATTAGAACCTAAGGAAGTTACTTGCTATTATTTCTAAAAATGATGAATTAATCCTAAAAATTCCCTCTATCTATAATACAATCCAAGGCATATACATTTGATAAAATCAACATAAAACCATCCTCCTTGTTAGTAAAAATTACTACTAAATGATTCCTAGACTTACTAGGAAGTTATCCATAAATATAATTAACATTACATAAGGTGATAAGTCATCCCAAATCACCAATCAAACTAGTACAAATTCCATTTTCTTATTTCAACAACATAGATTTATTTTACTCAAAATCTCTCTCATCTAATTTTGATTCATGAATTGATAAAACATATAAATTATGATTGATTATAAGGTCCCTAAAGATCATGTATTTATTGAAACTACTCATCCATTTAATGTCCCAATATAACACCTTCATTTATCTCTTTTTTTGGAGGATTTCCCCAATTTAAAGAGAAGAATAAATTTAAAACCATCTGCTATATCCCCTTCTATAAAATTTTTAATATTTTACTTCTTGGTAATTATACCATATTTTAAAGGATAAGTTAAGGCCTTCACCCATTTTATGGTTACCATTAAAGGAGTATCTATTCCTTTTCCCTTATCTTTCTATTTGGGATATTTCACCATCAAATATAACCCATTTATCTCTCTTTAAATGCAACTAATTTCTTAAGGGAAAAAGGATATGATTTTCCTTGAGTCCTTGACATTGAGATTCACCATGCATGGTGTGGTATTAGATTTCAAGAGACAAAATGGCTAGTATTTATAGAATCTAAGAGAGAGGAGAAAAGAATGAAGTTAAAGACTCACTAAGACATGTGTAATGCTGAGAAAAGGAGTTAAACATGTAGGATAATGAGTTTGAGATAGAAAATGCAAGGTATGATTATAAAAATGGCCTCAAAGGCATGAGACTCCATGAAATGTGGTGTAAGACTCCTCATTTTTTGCTCAAAAAATTGCCTTCATCATTTGGAACTTTTAGAACATCCCATAACTAACTAGGGACATAAGTGATGATTGGATTGATGGGGAGGGGTTTTATACATTCCACAAAATTATTTATTTATATCTCTAATAATTAGGAATCTTTTGAATATGAGTCATTATTTCCTTCAGTCCATGTAACTCCTCTTTCACTCACCCCTCATACTTGGCCTCAAATTTGGATTTAATTTTCCATGAAAATCTATATAGAGGAGTGAATGACACATGTAAAAACTTACCCTAGCCTTATATTCTTTAGGTACACCTTAAAAGGCCTCACACATGAATTTCTCACCCTTCTCATTATCTTTATCACTTTGCTAGTTTTGACTAGCTGAGATGAAGCTACTTTCATAAATGCTTAGGAGTTTTGATGCTATAAGAAATAGATATAATAGGTTATAATAATTTCTAATATCTCTCCCAAAGTTAGTTTCATCTCTTGAAACCTCCTAGAACCTATGAAAAATAAAAATATTAATAAATCCTCATTTTCCCCCTATTTGTACAAGTAGGGAACACCTCAAATGAATGGGGAGGATCTCTATAGAGTTGTATGCAAGGCCCAATCAATTTCATGTCAAATTAATTCCATATGGATATATATCTTGTTTTATATTCTCCATCAAGCCATGAATCAAGGTTTTGGAGGGTTTTAGGATCTTTTCACCCTTAACCTTTATTCATAAATTTTTGACATTAAACTGATGGAGTAATCCCATAAAGTGTTTACGTGGGACCCTCCATAACTTTTCCTAGCCTCTTGAGTCTCCATGAAAATTATCCAAGGAGATGTGAGCATTTTATATTGTTTTATCAAGCTTTATTTCCTCATTATGTGTAAGCTAAGATGGTTTTAAGCCAAAAATGGCTCATCAATGGTTTCCCATACATATAAATAGTTTGGATTCACCTTATACTTCCCAATAAACATGTTTAAACTCATTATGATACTCACCTAACACTAGAGATGAAGTTGACCCCTTAGTTGGGCTTTCAACCTAGTTGAGACCATGTAAGTCTACTTGCACCTTTGAAATTCTAGGACATCTTGTTGGGTTTCAAGAATTTTTGGATGGTATTATATATTTTTACATGTCTTAATCAACTTATTACAAGCTCTTGCAAGGTCTTTCCAAGATATAAATCACCTAGTCATCTTTTTTCTTCAAAGTGTATAGGTTAACATGTTATGGGAGTACCTTCACTTATTTGTTCAGACAAGTTAGATATTGGATAGGCTTATCAAATTTTTATAGATAATATTTATAAAATTTCAACCCTTGATTACATCATTAGACCATTTAACTTCTTTAAAACATTGAAGATAGACTTTGGGGAAGGAAACTATGTGTAGGGTTTTACCATATGACTAAATGTTCTTGTTTTTTGGCCTTTCTCTATTTTTCATCCACATGGTAAGAGTTCTTGCAACAATTATCATCATGATGAGAGTGATATCAATACATTCATCAATCCAACCTCCCACATACTTCTTTATACACCTTGATTAGTCAATACTACAAGATGATTGACTATGTTTTCCCTTATCTCAAAAGAGGCACCTATAAGTTCTAGTGCATGATTGGGATTTACTTAAATTGGCTATATATCTCATTATAGTTTCCTAAGATCATTATACATCCATTTTCACTCATATATATAATTTTCACACTTTTTTAACCTAAAGAACACAACTTCTTGACTCATTATTATATCATAGTTAACTATAGTTGACTGTGTAAGGGTCCTATAGGAGGTCATTACCCTTTAAATCATGTGTCACATGCCGCTGTACTCCATTTAATTTATTAGGAATATTTTATAATCTTGTACGTGTTTCTATGTCTATAGGTTTCCATGCTTGAGCTCATACTATAAATTTGTAGGACTCTATAGTCAACTATAGGTTCATTACCTCAGGCTAAGAACACTTGTAGGTGTTGATAGGGTCTAAAACAAAAATATTCATCCTTTTTTGATGTATCCTTGGGGGTAAAATTTCCTCCTCAACCAACATGTAAATGTTCTTCTACATTACAACTTTGGAAGTTAAGGTCATTTTGGCATTTGAAACCTATAGATATCATTGTTAAACCTTAGTGAGCAAATATGCATATTAGATCCCTTCAAAAACTAATTTCCAATAATCATAAATGCTCAAAGTTTTGTAAGGATATTCTCATATGTGAAGGATACAAGGTGGGTGCATTTGGATTGGTCAATGCCTTCTATGACATAATCATACATTAACCCCAAAAGTGTTAGGTTCTCTATTTTAGTGTTTTGGGGAAATGGTCCCTAAACACAATCCATTCATATTAGAAGATAATTTCATAACCTATTTGCCTATTTGATGCCTTATTCATTACTTACAAGGTAATTCTAAACTCAAAAAACTTAATGGGAGTTTAAAACATGTTACACTTCTCTATGACCCTGCTCCCAATCTCTGTGTATGATCACCTATAGATAGACATCTCAGGTATGCAAGTAATGAGGTTGAAACAACTAGTTTGTATGAATTTGACCTTATAACTAGATATATAACTAATGAAATGGATTATTTTCACCATGTATAACTTCAGTTAGTTTCAATTCTCTCCTCTAATATGACTAGCTTTTATGATGGTACCTATAGACATGTTTCAAACTATAGACTAGGGAGTGAGTGCAAGATTTAATCAATGTGCACATGAAGTAACCTCATAACTAGTTTTATGCTCCCTCAAGGTGTTAAAATAAGGGTTTAAAACTTTTAAAGTCTTGAATCAATTTCAAACATCCCATTTCAGTGTGATTTTTCTCTTAAAAGCACTTGTAGGTGCACATCCATGGCTAACTATGTGTATATGTTGCATATGACTATCACCATAGTCCTTATTATGTTATTTATAGGGTATAATTTGATTGATAATGAAATAATAATATTTTAAACCTCTTGGATACTTCATTTATCCACTATTAATATGATCAAACTATTAGGACATTATGATAGAGCCTAGGAACAAGTAGAAGCTGACTATGTTTCCACATGACTATGTCTTTACTCAATATATGATTTTATAAGACAAAACATAGGAAGGAGGATATATTTATAACATTAAAACATGTAACACATCATATCTCATCCAAATTAAACCTTTTTAAGGAACCAAACTTTCTAAAAATAGTGAACTTGACTAAAACCTCACATGGTGACACCATCTTGTAAACTGAAACCCATGGTGACACCCTTTTATAAACTGAAACCCATGGTGACACCCTTTTATATAACCCCCCAATGTCATTTATTATTTAAGTTCTCTTATTGGCCATACCAACCAAAAACCTATTAACTATTTTCATGTGCATGGTGGAGTGATGGAGGAGCATAATTGTTTTGTCTCAAATTTGGCACTTATAAAGTATTTAAATCATGTAAATGAGTTTTTGGAAGTTTTATATCCATCTTACAAGGTTCTCACATGTTCCATTCTCTCTAATAGGATGTACACCTTTAAAACACTCCTCTTTCCACTTAGTTTATTAATTTTTAGTTATAGCCTACAAGTTTTCAATTGTAATCTAACATTTATAATATTTATTAACATATTTTATGTTTAGTATGAGTTTGGAAAACATGTACACAATTCAAAACCATAACACTTTCATTTAATGCTCATTTATGACCCCTAAGTGGCTCAAAATGACATAAAGACTAATTAGACCATGACTAAGGATAAAATGACATAAAATCACATCTAATTAACCATGAAACATCCTATGAAATTATAATATACCCCTATAAGTTTTTGAATATAGGGGGTTGACTCATTTTGACTTGTGGTCAAAATGGTTAATTTTTCTATTGATTTACCAAGGGTGGTATGTTTGTTATGCCAATGATCAGTAGCTTAATCTTATCCATTGGGTAATGGAGTAACCTAGACATAGGTTTGACACACAAATTTCGTTTAAGACAACACAAAACATAAGGAAAAGAGAAAAAAATAGAAACACCAAAAAGAAACAAACATGTGTTCAAGTAGAAAACTTATGAAACACAACACAACTGAAAGAAAACATAAACACCTATTCTATTCTTTAGAAACCTCACTCTTGAGGTGAAACATATGATCATAACTCAACCATTTTCATAGATAGTTCCCCTTTCATCTTTATCACTTGTTGAAGGCATCCTAGCATAAATATCATACTTATCACTAATCACCTACATATGTGTATGATCAAGGATTTTATCCACTCTATGTCTTCTCATGCTTGCAAGTGGGATATTTGAATCCTTCATTGGTTTTATTCCTTGGTCTCTAAGAACCTTAATTGGGGCTATAGATACTATGATCTCTATCATATCCCTTGGATGCTCTCCAAAAAAACATGGATTAGAGTGTATGATAGTCTTCTCAACCTTATCCTCTTTGAGGATAAAATGTGATTGATATTTGGGAGTATCAATATGTTCTTATTTATTATCTAATATGTATATAAATGGTTCAATCTTGGATGGATTTATTGACTATCCTTGAGGTACAATAACTTCTACCTTGACCTTATTCTCCATGTTCATAAATCCTTGGGAACTATCTTCATCAAGCTCTTTCATGGCTACATGTCCTTGATCTGTAGAAATACATTCACATTAATGTTTTATAGGACACTTGACAACATGATCATTAGTCTATTTATAAATTTAAACATTAGATAGGAAATCTCTTGGGGGAAAAGGAGACTTACCCAACTTGCCAAATTCTTTGCATATGTCATTTATCCTTTGCCATATTTCCTCTTCATTCACAACATGAAACTCTTATCCATGCATGGTGAGATAATAAACATCATGTTTTATATATTAATCAACAAAATTATATGTATAATTCTTGAGAGGATAAGTAGCATTACCAAGTTGATCAGACTCTTGACATATGACATCAAACCCATAACTCATTCTCATCTACATCATGAGTGTCATCCTCAAGAGCATCTTCATCAATAGTATGGATATCTAAATCATTCATCACATTATGGTGCTTAATCATATTCATCAACCTATCATCATCACACTCATGAATCATTTAATCACCTTCAACAACATGAGAATGTTTGACACCTACCTTAGTTCCTTCAAATGGATCTTCATGTATGATATAAGTATCAAGGTCAGTTTGCTTAAATTATTCATAAGGATAATGTTAATATATGTTTACACCATAATAATCCAAGGATAAATAAAAAATTCTCTCAAGTTTTGAAGCACCATCATCCACATTATATTCTTCCTTCTCATGGACAACACAATTCAAGTTAGAACTTGTTTCAACATAAGGATCAATATGAAACCATGTAATAGGCTAAGTTATTATGGTCAAATTGTTTCCATACCTTTTCCTAAAGTCCAAGAAGGAAAAATTATCTAAAATTTATCCACCTATATTTTCTATAAAGTCTCTTGAAAGGAAGACTGCAAAGTGAGTTGGGAGGTCAACAAAAATTGTCTTAGAGAATGGGAAAACTAGGATAATCATGCAAAAATACCTTCAAATTTTTTATCAGCCCTATTTTATTATTAGTTTTACCATATTTTTGGATAAATCCTTTTATATGATGCTCATATTTGAAGCTGAAATTATCAGTTACATCTTTGGGCATGACTAAAGTAGAGGCACTACTATCAACTATGCAATTGTGTACCAATTTATCACCCACTATGAGAGTGAGGTAGAATGATGGAGGTTTTTCAAATTTAGTGTATGGTTAAACAATATTATTAGGGAAATTTTCAAAGAAACAATGACCCTTAATTTTACTTTAAGGTGAATGACTAGTATGAATAATAAACAACTGATTTTGTAAAAGTTATTTTTGGTTATGCATATGGAGGACATCCCACAAAAAGATTGAGGTTTTGGAACTTTTAAAATAATATACTATGTTTAGGAAATTATTAATCAACTTATCTTGAGTCCTTGGAGCCAAAGGATTGTTTCTAACTTTTTTAATATAAGGACCTTGAGTATTCCATGCCACATTTTGACTTAATGAGGTGTAAGAGCTTTTGGATCTATCATGCTTGTAGCCATGATTTTCTTCCTTGAAAGAGGATTGGATAAGCCTATATGAATGATAATGTCACCTCTTATAGCCTTCCTCTTGTCCCTTTTATTTTATAAAATAGAGGTTTCTTGATTGAGTACAAAAGTATCTTCCACCAAAAAGTTGGTGAGGCTTTCTCCATGAGGCTATCAATCCTCATTTACTTGCATCATAACCTCATCTTCATCTAGTAAGAGAGGAGGGAATCCTCCTTAAGAAATAATATATTGATATCCAACTTCATTAGCATCCATAAATTTTATTTTTTACCAATATTCTCCTTACACCAAGTTACTATGAATTGATACCATCTCTCTTGCATTGGTGGTGAAGTTGGGATTATACACATTGATAGGCCTGTTGGAGTTAGGCTATCATTTACCCCTTCCTCTTCCATATTTTTGGCCAAATTATTATTGATAAGGATATGAATTTTTCTAGGAACCTTACTTCATATTTCCTTTCCTATTTTACCTTCTATACCTTGGTAGCTTTACTCAAATACTTACACCTTGACTACCGATCAACATCATCTTCTACCTTCTTAGGAGTATCTCTAGGGTTGGTGTTAGCATTGGGAACTTAGGCCACATTTGGAGTATTAGAAAAATTATGAGACAATGGAGGAATAAAAACCTTAGGAGGAAACCTTTCAGATTTAATGAGACCATTTTCAGATTTGATGGTAGGTTCATATGCTTTGAGAAGAGTGGAACCACCCATGGATTGAAGAATGATAGCAATTTCAGTACCAATGGCTCACAAGTAGGTAAGGAATACAAAACTAGTATGTGGCCTCATGGGAGGGGGAAATTTATACTAAGTCTTTTAAAACCTCTCATTTAATTCATGAAATGTTTCCTTGGATCCTATTTTTATCACATTAACCTAATATATAATAGAGGTATTGTCAATTTCATCTCCAAATCTTGAAGTCAACAACACTCCAAAATCTTCTCATTATTTGATACATCTACTAGGCAAAGTCCTATACCAATAAATATATTTACCTCTTAAGGACATGGTAAGGAGTCTAATGTAAATGTTATCTTTAGTGAAATTATGAAAAATACAATAATTTGAGATATCCTTGGTGTGTTCACTCACTGTAAAATGAATCTCATCATTGAATGTAGGCACTCTCTTTGTGGAATTAGGAGTAATGTCATCATAAGCTTGAATGTGGATTGGATTTTTAATATGAAAGGTAGGTAAAGCATGTTTCCTAGCCATGTTTTATTCAATATCTTCAATTTTTTCAATATCTTCAACATTTTCACTTCCTTGTCTAGCAAAATCTTCTTGCTCTTCAAAGGGTTAGTTAGGATCACGGTATTAAACATAAGGAGGAAGTTCAGGATAGATAAGTGGATAAATGGGGTTGATAAATATTCTAGATGATGACCTATTGATAACCATGAATCATGAGATAAAATATATGACAAAATAATGTCCTTGAACCATATATTACCTTGAATGGAGTCACCAAATGCTAAGTAGCACACCATATTTTAGCTAATGTTGTCAAGACCATAATTCACCTTAACAAGTTGTCTTGAAGATAATGGGTCTAACTAGGCATGCCATAACTATTATCACCAAATATTTCACCCTATAAGAGTGTGTTTAATCCTATTATAAATTTGGTAAACATGGAAACACTTCTAGGTATGTGGGTGTACCTATAGTGAAAGTGAGCCTCTAGATTTAAGGGCTAGCTCCCTAAATGTATCTTGAAATGCTTATTAACTAAAATAATGCTTGTTTGTGGGAAAAGAGTTATATATTTTAATGTAATTAACCTAATATAATGGTGTGATACAAAAATATGATTTCCACATGACCATCATACTCCTATCACAATGAAACAAGGCATACAAACTAGCTTCAAAGTCCTAAAGGATTCTAACATCAATGTTTCAACATAGAGGTGAAATGTATGAAATCAACACAAGGTAAATGAATCAGATGGAATAATGCACACTCTAAGAATAATATTAAAATTAAAATGAGCCTAACATAATTGAATACACTTGATATTACATATTAAAATAGGAATTATTGCATAAAGATGAAAGGATAAGGAAAGCAAGGATAGAGTTTATCACTAAATCCACCATACATAACTTTTCACACTTAGAAAAATATTCATGAACTCAAAACCATATTTAAATTAATATTCAAAGGCAAAAATCAATGTCATTCTAGTAGGTCTTCACCATACATGGTGTGGTATTAGCTTGCAAGAGCCAAAATGGTTACTACTTATAGGATTTGAGAGAGATGAGAAAATAATGAAGTTCAAGAGTCAATAGGACATGTTTTATGCTCATAAAAGGAGTTAAACTTAGGATAATGAGTTTGAGATAGACCATGAAAGGTATGATAAGATAAATGGCCCTAAAAGGCATGAAAATCTAGGAAATGTGGTGTAAGACTCCACATTGTTTGGTTAAACAACTTCATCATTTGGCCCTTTTGGAATGTTCCATAGCTAAATAGTGATAGAAGTGATGATTTAAATAAGGGTTAGGGTTTTATAAATTCCCCAAAATGCATTGGTTGGATTCATAATCATCAATATTATTTTAAAGATGAGCCATCACTAACTATAGCCTATGTAACTCTTTCACTCACCCCTCACACTTGGCCTCAAATTTGGATTCAATTTTCCATGTAATTATATACATAGGAGTGATTGACACATTTCAAGACTTACCATAACCTTGTATTATTTAGGCACACCTTAAAATTCCTCATACTTGAATTTCTCACCCTTCTCACTATCTTTCTCACTTTTTTAGTTTTGATTAGCTGAGATGAAAATACTTAAAGAAACACTTAGGAGTTATAATGATATAATAAATGGATATAATAGGGTATATTAAGTCCCAAGCTCTCTCCAAAAGTTGGTTTCATCTCTTGAAACCTCATAGAACCTAAAAAACATTGAAAAAAAAAACCTCATTTTACCCTTGTTCATACAAGTAGGGAACACCTCAAATGAGTGTGAAGGATAGCTGGAGAATTGCCTATAAGGCCCAATCACTTTCATGTCCATTTCATTCCATTTGGATAACTATCTTTCTTTATTTTCTCCATTAGGTCATGAATCAAGGTTTTGGAAGGTTTTAGCCTCTTTTCACCCTTATCATTTACTCATATAGTTTTGATGTTGAACTGATGGAATAATCACACAAAGTGTTTAATTATTACCCTTTCTAACTTATCCTATCCTCTTGAATCTCCATACAAAGTATCCAAGAAGATGTGAGCATTTCAAATTGCCTTATCGATCATTGTTTCCGCACTATTTGTAAGTTGAGATAGTTTTAAACCCAAAATGGCTTACTAGTGGTTTCCCCTACATATAAATAGTTTAGGAAAACCTTAAAATTCCCAATAAACATGTTAAAACTCATTAGAATACTCACCTAACATTGGATCTAAAGTTGACCCCTTAGTTGGGCTTTAGGCCTAGTTAAAACCATGTAGGTTTACTTGCACCTTTGAAGGTATAGGATATCCTATAGAGTTTAAATAAATTTGGATGGTATTACATATTTTTTCATGTCTTAATTAACTTATTAAAACCTCCTACAAGGTCTTTCCAAGACTTAGTTCACCTAGTCATCTCCTTCCTTCAAAGTCTATAGGTTAGCATGTTAGGGGAGTGCACTCTATCTGAGACAAAATATAATGTAATTCCCATATTTTTTAGATAAGTTAGATGTTATATATGATTTTACAAGTGATATATATACTCTATATAATTTTTCAAACCTTTATTACATCATTAGTCCCTTTAACCTCTTCAAAACCTTGAAGGCAAACTGTGAGGAAGGGAATTGTGTATAGGGTTTTATCATATGACTATATGTTATTATTTTGAGGCCTTTGTATATTTTGCCTCCATATCTTAAGATAATCTTGAGAAAAATATTATCATGATGAGTGTGATATGAATCTATTCATCACTCCAAACTCCCACATACTTCTTCACACACCTTAATTAGTCAAGACTGTAAGATGACTGACTGTGTTCTTCTTTGTCTCAAAAGAGGCACTTGTAAGTGATAGTACATCGTTAGGTATTAAGGAAAGTTCATATAGATCTCCTTAGAGTTTCATAATATAATTAAAAATCCATTTAAACTCATCCATATCATTTTAACACTATTTTAACCCTAATAACATAGCTTCTTGACTCACTGTTATGTCACAGTCAACTACATTTGACTATGTATGGGTCCTATAGATTGTCATTACCCTTGAAATCATGTGTAACATGCCCTTGGACTCATTTTAAGGTCTTAGGAAGTATTTATGGTCTAGTATGTGTTTCTATGTCTGTAGGTTTCCATGATTGAGCTCATACAATGGACTTTTAGGACTCCATAGTCAATTATAGGTCACTACCTTAGGCCAAAAACACCTATAGATGTTGATAGGGTTCAAAACACAAATATTAATCATTTTTTGATGCATACTTGAGGATAAAATGTCCTCATAAACTAAAAAATGTCACCCAACATGTAAATGTGTTTCCATATTACAAATTTGGAGGTTAAGGTCATTTTGGAATTTTAAACTTGTAGATATCACTATTAAACCTTAGTGAGCAAATTTGCATATTAGAGCCCTTCAAAAACTGCTTTCCACTAATCATACACCCTATTAAATTTTTAAGGCTCTTATACTATGTGAGGGATACAAGGTGGGTACATTTACATTGGTCAATACCTTATGTGACATCATCATAAATTAACCCCAAAAGTGTTAGGTGCTCTATTTTAGTGTTTTAGGTAAATGGTCCCTAAACATAGTCCCTTCATCTTAGAAGATGGTTTATTAAATTATTTGCCTATTTGATGCCTTATTCATGACTTCTAAGTTAATTTTAACCTCTAAAATATTTATGGGATTTTAAAAACATGTTAGACTTTTCCAGGACCCTGCTCCCAATCTTTGTGTATGGTCACCTATACATAGACATCTTAGGTATGTAGGTAATGAGGTTGAAACAACCAATTTTCATGAATTTGGCCTTATAACCAGATATATACTCCATCAAATTTAATATTTTCACCATGTATAACTTCATTTAGTTTCAATTCTCTACTCTAATATGATTAACATTTATGATGGTACCTGTAGACATGCTTCAAACTATAGACTAGGAAGTAAGTGCAAGATTTGATCATTATGCACATGAATTGACCTCATAACCAATTTTATGCTCCATAAAGGTGTTTAAATAAAGTTTTAAAACTTTAAAATGATTTAATCAAGTTCAAACATCCCATTTTAACATGATTTTCTTCTTGAGAGCACTTGCAGGTGCACATCCATGGTTGATTGTGTGTATATGTTACATATGACTTCCACCACAATCCTTATTGTGTTATTTCAAGGGTTTAATATGATTTATCATACACCAATAACATTTTAAACCTATTTTATGCTTAATTTATCCTCTATGAACATGATCAAACTTTTAGGACACCAAGAAAGTAGCTGAGAACAAGCAAAAGCTGATTGTGTTTCTATATGACTATGTCTTTGCTCAATTTATGATTTTATAAGACCAAACATTGGAAAAATGAGATAATTATAAAATTAAAACTTGGAACACATAATATCTCATCCACATGAAACCTTTATATATAACTAAACTATTTGCAAATAGTGAACTTGACTGAAACCATACATGGTGACACCCTCTTGTAAACTAAACTAATAGCTGATGAAATCATTGCCAAACATGAAAATAAAATGGGAATAATGAGAGGAGAGATTAAAAATCCTCTTGGATCAAATTCATTAGATTATTTTTACTAACTATCTCAAAAATATCAAAACCTACATGGTGTGGGAAACAATAGGAAGAAAAACATAGTCAACTTATTAAAAATAGTTCATAAATAATAGGAAACCATTCTCTACACTCCAATTATGAAAGTGAATATGAATGAGTGTATTATCACCCCCTAAAGGCATTTTATTTTTAAGTTCTCCTACTATCTATACCAGCCAAAAACCTATTGACAAATTTCATGTACATGGTGGAGTGATGGAGGATCATAACGATTTTGGCTCAAATTTGGAGCTTCCAAAGCATGCCAATAATGGAAATGAGTCTGAGGAAGCTTAAAATAAATCCCACAATATTATACCATGTTCCATTCTCTCCAATATGCCTTACACCTTTGAAACTGTCCTCTTTCCACTTTCTTGATTTTCAATATAAGCTTCAAGTTTTTAGTTGGAATCTAACATGTTTGATAGGGACTAACATATTAGATATTAAGGAGGAGTTTAAAACACAAGGACATAACTCAAAACTATAAAAATTTCATTTAATTATCATTTATTATCCCTAAGTGACTCAAAATGACATAAGGACTAATTAGACCATGACCAAGGATAGCATGAAATTAAATCACACATAATTAACAATGAAACAACCTATGACATTATATTAGATCGCTTTATAAGTTTTTGACTATAGGGTTTTGACCCATTTTGACTTGTGGTCAAAATGGTCAATAATTACATTATACTAGCTTACTAATAGTGTGAATATGACTTATCATGTATACAAAGCTTTAAGATGCCTATGACTGAGTCACTATACCTTGACTTAGACCAGAAACCTACCAAATTAGGCCATTTCCTTCCCTTTGATACTCCACATGTGTAAAAATGTTTATAAAATAAATATTTAATATAACTAAATAGGTCATCCAGGTTTTTTTAGGCCAATTTATATGTAGTTGGAGTCATTGGGAGAGATAAAATAATCATCAGGTCTTTCTAGCCTTACTAGGTAGCCTAGGAGGTGTTAATTTTATTAACCATTGTTAATAGAATAAAAGAATATAACCGTACCCATAATTCCATAAGGTTGGATTGAACATACCCCTTTAAGATCCCAAAACACCATTCTTAACCATGTACCTTCTCCTATATGGGCTGAGCAAAAGATTGGTCTCTTTGAGCATGCACACCTATAATTTTGGACCCAACCTAAGTTTTTTAGAAAGAGAAGTCATTTTAATGATTTAATTTGATTTTAAAAGTATTAATAATGTATTTAAAATTATTATAAAAGTATTAAAAGGTCTTATTATTTTTATTGTTTTTTATTTAGCCTTAGAACCTAGTTAACTCATGCTTAGTGTTTTAGGTATTTTCTCTTATTTTAACCCTAGCCACTATTGTTTAATATTTTCTTAGTTTTTACAAGATTAAAATCACCATAAAACCTTATCTAGGTTCCTAATTTACTCAAACAAGTCTCAAACCTCTAGACCAATGATAAAATTCATGCTTTTAATGTGATTTTACAAACAAACCTATAGTTTTGTGTCTAGGCCGAATGCCTCTCAAGCTTGAGATTACATTTATGGTGAAATATTATAATTACCTTAATATAAAAACCTTTTTATTATTTATTTCATGGTTAAATATTTTTTATGGATTATAGGTCCCCACCTAGACTCATTAAATTAATTTCTCAAACAATCTATTTGATTTAAACCTATAGGTATGCATGTTCTAGCGCTCTATTAGTCCTAATCCATTTTTGAGATGGATATTATAAATTTGAAAGGATATTTGAACCTGTAACATATTAAAAATTACCCTCTTCACTTATTACAAGCCCATACACATATTTTTCAATGTAAAATAAATTCTTCTTTTGTATATATTTATTTATCATCTTAACACAATCAATTGAGATTACCCTATCTCCCTACATTCTGACTACAGGTAGTTATTCTGACTCAAAGAATGAGAATTTATTCTTATATAGGAACATATTTAGATATTTTAAGGAAATTAATTTTCCTTTTCAAGTCTTCTCACACTTCAAACTACACCCAAACCTTATATTCATTACATAAAGTGCCTTTGAAGGTAGTATTATAGGAGACCTATTGAACAACACTAAACTAAAGCTTCCCACACTACCCTTGATGCTTGATTTATATATCATAAGGATATTTTTAGGATAAAAAATAGGTTGTTTTAGGTTTTTTATAATCCACTTGAGATGAGAAACATGTAAAACACCAAAACCCTTCTTGTCATTTTAATAAATTAGTAAATAGAGCCCTTTTCTTGTCGCTATAGTGCCCAAAAATTACAATTAAGTGTTAGAGATGATATTGGAGAACTAATATGAAATTTTAATTCCTCATACCATCCTTCAACTTCAATAAAAAGCTTTTAAAATTCATGAAACTATATTAAACTGAGCTAGTGGGGGTTTACATCAATTTTAGATGCTCCTAGCTTCTTAATGATAGTTTATAAAGCATGAGGGATATATCTACAAAAAATCACATGGATTGATTTTTCATATGGATCCACTCTAAAATATAATAGTACCAGTCCTAAGATGCTCCCTCCTTCATGGATTATTGTTATCAAAATTGTCTTCCTTTGCTTGCCAAGAAACCTGATGGAGAAGATGAAAGAATTTTTTTCCTTTCTTATATCTAAAAATACTTCTAACACATGATTTTAATTTAGGACACTAACACCATCATATTATTTTTAAAAAATTCCTCCTCTCATGTTGTAACATTCTTCTGGAATCCTTGATAAGTGTATTTTTAACATTACATAACTATAGTAAACATGAAACAATGAGAAGATACCTTACAATGGTATTTGGGGTTAATGTGTTAAACACCTTATTAGGGGTCAATTTACCCCTTAAAAATAGAGGTAATATTTTAAGGTGAAAAAATAAACCTTAGAATGTGTTAAACACCTTATTAGGGGTTAAATTTATGAACATTGGTTAGTTAATTTAGGACTAATAACTCATAATTTGACTATACCACCCTAGAATACCTTAATCACTATTAGGACAACATCACATTTTATAATTTTAGGAAAAGTGATGACATATACCAACACCTTCAAGGGCTATCAATAAAGTTAAACAAGCTTAGATAGCAAGTTTTTTAAATCACTCACCTATGGTAGCCAATTTTGGCAAACATGTTTGGTAACCTATTTGTATGCTTGTTATCCATATATACCAATTACCTTATGCATCCATTGGATTATGGAGTAACATATCACTAAAAATTAAACATAATTAGACCTTAAACCTAATTGTAAATGCCTTAAAACAAGTATAGATAATTGATGATCCCTCCACCAACACACACCAATAAAGAACAAGGAGAACACACACACACAATAATAATAATAATAATAATAATAATAATAATAATAATAATAATAATAATAATAATAATAATAATAATAATGATACGAAGCACTCAAAGGAAGTGCAATACCATACAAAACTAATCTTCCCTACACTAACCTACTCTAGTAATTTAGACAGTGCTAAATAAAACCATTAACTAGTAAAGCAAAATATCTACCTTGTTTCACCAAAATAATGTGACTAGAAAGCTTGATGACAACCATGAGAGAATATAAGAGGGTAAATTGTATCTTTATATTATTAAAAACCTCTCCTCATTCAAATCAATATTTTACAACTCCTCCATATTTCTTGAAGAATGAGTGATTAGGGATATATGACTGGACTAATCTTGGACATGTTTGGGCTCATATTTTTATTATAAAATGAACATGATAGGAAATTGATCCTCCTTTTTGGATTCTAACTGAGTTAAGTAATTTATAGTAAATTATCTTTTAGATATGTAGACTTGATCATTATTTACCTCATGACAAACTTTTACCTTTTCAAGAGCTGGTGAATCAAAAGGAATGGATTGGCATGTTTCTTATAATATGCTTCTATAATTAGATTTAAGAGGTGAATATTCTTGATCTTTGAGAGGTTGAGGATAATACAGGTTTTTATTATCTTTCAAGAGTGAACAAGTTCCTACAAATGGATCAATAAGTTGATAGCCACCCTTAAAATAATCAAATAACTCAAATTTATCTAAGGTAGCTTCTTGGAATGACCATCTTTGAGAGTTGAATTCATCTTTTTTGTTGGTTTTCTTATAAAAATTATCTTCCTTAGTTTGTATCAGACCATAACCTCCTTCCAAAAGAGTGTAACCTAATCCTAATAGTTCAAACAAGTCCTCTTACTGATATTCACTTGGTTTTATCTCATTTAGACATTCTAGTTTGATAAAAGTTGATATATAATTATTCACAACAATAAATGAGAAGGAATTAAGGTATGTACCTCTTTGATCATGTTATTGGTTCTCAAAAAAAACTTTAGCCACTCTTAATTAATCTTTAAGAGCTAATTTTGTTACTACAACATCCTAATCATAACTTTGTTCATGTTGGGAAACATCATCTCTTTCAAGGTCTACTATCATTTGATCAAATTTTACTCTATCAAGATCACCTTTATCTTAATATTTGAAGGCTTATTTTCTTCTCTCCTAACCAATAGGTGTTAAAATGATGGCCTCTTAATCATATACAATTGAATCACTCTCCTCATATTGTTCTTAAAGTTTACTTATAGTTTCAACTTGACCTTCTTCATTGGCCTGCAATAGAACATGTTATTCTTCAAGGATGGATTGCTCATAATCATAAACACCATTTGGACTTATGATATCAATGAAATTATAATTATTTACCATTCACCAATCAATACCTCAACACTTGATATACTTTGGTTTTCAACTTTTTCAACAAGGACTTCTTTCTTCTTTTGGATTCTTTTTTGAATTGACCTCCATGATGGGAAATTTTTAGGTTCTTAAG
Organism: Torreya grandis; assembly: GCA_037957365.1. Lineage (NCBI taxonomy): Eukaryota > Viridiplantae > Streptophyta > Pinopsida > Cupressales > Taxaceae > Torreya > Torreya grandis. The sequence goes on from JARHVA010001697.1 coordinate 3,084,917, forward strand.
GAGGGATGGTTGGGGCTTCAATAATCAAAGGTTACTTTTTGGCATCAATTTCCTGATCTAATAATTTTTCATTTTTATTATCCCATGATTACACCACTTGATTCCTATTTTGAATCTTAAAGGACCTTTTTTGGGACTCATAAGGAAGGGAAAGAGAGTTTTGTGCCAAGAAAACCTCATTATTTTCACTCCAAGAAAAAATAAAACACTTTAATTATGATTTATCATAGTCTTCATGGGTAATTTAAATTTGAGGAATGGGTGAAGGATTTGGGAGACTTTGAAACTCTCTTGATTTGGTATTTTGAGGAGGAATGGGTGAAGTAAAATAGGGTTGATGTAGAGTAGGAGAAGGCATATGAGGCTGATGGTATTGATCTTACTACCTCTCATGAACCACTAATTTGTCCTCTATACATTTAATTAGGCCACCTATATCTAGTATGTCATTAGTTAGTCTTTGATGATTCTCTCTCTCAATCAGTGCCCACTTATTATTAACTAGTTATAATGAGTCCATATTTTAAATGAGATGAATATGGACACTTAGACCATATTCCTTTTTTCTATCAAGCTCTATCATATTCATTTCATAACTTCAAAGAGTTTGTTTGAATCTTAAGATAGACTGAGTATAAATTTAATTATGTTGACTAGGGGAAACATAGTTTTGATAAGGCTAATTAGAGGACTACCAAGGAGGTTACATTGGATTTTGAGGTGGAATATAAGATATATGGAAAGCTTGGTTATATTTTTGAGGAAAAAAGGAAGGATGATACTCTTAATAGTAAGGTTGGTCATATGAATAACTAGAGTCATATGGGGGGTAAATAGAGTCATTTTACGGATGATATGACTCAACATGGGGCTGATATGGCTCATTATTCTATTGATAAGGATCAACATGCTACTAATATGGCTCACTAGCTTGAGTAAAATATAAATCCACTCCAAACTCAATAATTAAACATCATGAGAAAGTTGAAATATAAATATTACATGATTGAAAGAATACTTGGGTTACTAAAACCAATTGAATGAACTCAAAATTTCCATTCATGCCTGCAAAGGCTATTCCATTGAAAAGAAGCACCAATAATTTTGAAATGGATGAAATATCTTGTCCCATTGGGTGTGCCAAAAATATAATGAACAAAATTTGTATCTTTGAGGAGAGTTTTCAATCCTCCTCAATTGATAGCATCTGACCTCTTCAAATGTTGTGGGTGACCTTATAGCTAAAGATAACCTTTATATTAGGGCTAGTTCCACTAATGTTCTCACCTAGAAATATAAATTAAGACTACTAGTTATAAGGGAAAAGGATAAGAAATAAATATAAACTAAAATGGAGGTGATGCACCAAATTTTATGACCACTCCCACTAATTTACATGTGAACTAAGACCTATAAGACTGCAAGACACATATAGTTCTCTTAAAGAGACCCTATCAAATCACTTATTTTCAAAGAGGTAAGGTAAAGTTAGATTATAAGGCAAGATATTTACCACTTATAACCCCATGAAACTAATGATTACACTATATACAACATACAACAATGAATAAAATTACATGAAGGTAAAGAGAATGAGACAACAACAAAGATGAACTTAATCTATGCTGGATCATATAAACCATTCAAGATATATACTAAATAAAACCATAATAGGGGGTAAAATTAGTCATTGTGTTAATAAATAGGCATATAAAAGTTTAGGGATATGTCATAATCTTGGTGTAAGGATCCATTACAATGCCAAAATTAGGCATACATATAAAATAGAATGACAAGGAGAGAGATGGGAGTTAGAGAGGTATATAACAAGTGGAATCTTATGAAGAATCATGATATATATATATATATATATATATATATATATATATATATATATATATATATATATATATATATATATATATATATAAACCACAAAAGGATAGTCATGAAACTCTCCTCATCATGTGTCATGTTTGAATTATATTCATATTCATCAAGGTGGCATAGAATATCATCATTATCCTCTATGAATCATCCATCTTCCTCTAAACTATTCATTATGAGTGATTATGAAGTGAAAAGTCATATTATTAGAGTCTAAAAACTTGAATTTCACTGGAAATATATTTAACATCCCTATAAAATAATATTTACACCTTTGTTTATGAATCTCTCTCATAGTTCTCATGTTTTGCTCTCTTGAGGTTTATTCCCTATTACCTTGTTTAGACATAAAGATATTTAGTTTTATAGATCCACAACACTTATAAGGAAAATTAAAGCATATTTTAGAATGATATATCCCCTTTTATCTTCACCAAAATTTTAATCACCCATATCCTAATCCAGACCCACTTTCTTAACACACATATTTCCTAGTTAGGCCTAATTATGCCTAAAACAAACACACATTACTATATAACATACAATAATATACATTAATACTCCAAAAACACCAAAATAATATAGGTTACATCAAATTAGGTAAATTTTAAATGGTTTGTGCATTTCCAATGGGTGAAACTCAAGTTATGGAAATCTCAAGATTCTAGCCCTAGGTTGGCCTACACACAGGCCTACGTAGGCCGATAGTAGGAAAAAATTCATGGGAGAAGTTTTAATGAATTTAAAAGTGTTATGAGACCTATGTGAGATCTATCCCTACTTTCCTCAACTTCTTCAACCATAATTTATCCTTTAATCATCTTCTTACTTATTTAGCAAGCCAAATTTCAAGGTGTAATCACCTAAATGTGGTATTTGAGTGCTAAGAGTGATACTTAAGACAAACTATTACAAGTTGAGACCTATACCTATTCTATATCCTTTTATCACATTTTATAACCATTATGTGGATGATAGGCATCCCTAATTATCTAAAACATAGTTTTAGACCTTCATTTCCAAATCTTGGCCCTTTTTTCCCAACAACCTACCATCTAGAGATTAAAATCACATTAAGGAAAATATAGTCACATTGCACTAGTGTCCACAACATGGTGATAGTCTCCCTTATCTTAAATCTCATTAATGAATATATTTTAAGAAAAATTAACCCTCCAAGGTTGGCATAAGCACATTTTATTATCTACACAATCTATAAAACACTATAAATACATGAATTTTAGACCTATATACACTAGAGGGAAAATAGATGCATAATACCTATTCAAACAAGAAACAAGTTGAGAAAAATCAAGGTTATTAATCCCTATTCTTCCCTACTTATGTATTCTACCATATAAAACTACCCTAATCCTATATTTTCAATATTTCAAATCTTGATTATACTCAAAATTTAAGACCACTATCATTATAAGATAACTTGAACTTGTATCAACACTTAGGTAGGGAGAACTACATCAAGCTTGATCCCTCCTTAGAGTATTGATATGTAGGAAAATATCTTCACAATGAGGTGTTGAGGATCTCCATCCAATATTACTAACGAAAAAAAAATTTCATCTCATGCTATACTTGGAAGGATGATTAGGGTTTGCATTATAAATCAACTATTATAGATATAATAAAAAGTTTCAAACTTCATGCACGTAGGAAAAAAACCTAGAAAAATTAGAATAGGTGCATCTAGAATTTAGGAAGTCTTGTATAGAGGACACTAACACCATTTTAAATACACTAGAGCCACATGTAAATACTGTCCAAGTTTGGCATTACTATCCAAGGGAAGATATGACATATCGATCCTATTGATGACACTCACACCTATTCATATCCCAATTTTAAGCACTCAAATCTTCCATGTCAAGTTTTTTCTAGACAATTCTTTACTTGTAAATATTTATAACTATGTTTAGAAAGTCAAAGCAAGTCAAATTCTATAATAAATTAGTGGTTATTTATTAGATATTATTTCACTAATTTAGACTACTCATCCCTTTAATCAAACTTAGGATTTACACTAGTAAAATCCTAAAATGTTAAAACATTTGGTTAACTTGACTTACTTTAGATATTACTTAAAACCTTAGTCTATCTTCTCCAAATTTTGGTGCACTAAATTAGGGTCATATACTTCTATTTTTTTCAATTTTGTAGCATAACTTATCTCATTAAATAAATCTCACATTAGGGTTTCATATATTTAGATATAATTAAAATTTTTGTAGAGAAACCCAAATTCAAAAAACCCTAACCCTGGGCATTCTTAGTGTCTATATCTTTTTTCTTATTTATACTTAGATTTTAGTTACAACATATTAGATTTGCTTCCATATTTATTTTTTGAAATTATTATTATATTATCATTTTTTATAGGTTTAAAATATACAAGAACTTATTTTCTTGCCTTTAAAACTAAAATGGAAAACTTTACAAGAAAATTTGATAAGATCAATAAGCAAAAATTGCATGATTTTATATCCAAACATATGGATACAATATGAATTCGTCACTATTATTCAAGAAAAACTCTACATAAATAATGGTCAATATTAAGCTCCCCCTGTTAATTATGTTGTTACACCTATAGTGGGGCCAACTTAGCTAGCACAACATAAAATTGTAATTCAACAAACTTTAGTGATAGCTACATCTCTTGTGGTTAGTTATTCCACTCTTAATTTACAATCCCTTATGCATGAGATTCATAATCTTTAGGATAAAGTGTTATATCTTAAACAAGGAACCACTATGTCATCACATGCCTTAGATTCTAATATTCTCTTAAATACACATTTGACACATCAAATAGTGGAAATTACCTTGAAATATAGTTTTGTTGCACCTAAGATTACATTATCTGTTATCAAAGGTGACCCATCACACTAGTTCAGATATTTTCATGCAACATGTTTGGACTATGTGTCCAATGATTGGCTTCTCAAGAACTTCCTTCCATATAGTTTAAAATATTATACCCTAAAATAGTTTTATGATTCACCAAATCAATATATCACATAATTAAATACTTTGAATGACATGTTTTTATCATACTTATCCATCAACATTAGTGATAAAATAACATATCCTCAAGTTGTACAATTGAAACAAAAGTGAAACAAGTCTATCACAAATTATGTCTTATGATACAAATATATATTATCGAAATTGAATATTCCCATTGTAGACAGAGAGCTTCAAGACATATTTAAAAAAAGTCTCTTACCAACATTACATGAAGTTATCTTATTCAATAAGTTTCCTACATTCACAAATTTGTGAAACATAGTAAAAGAGAGAGAGAGTTTAACATTATATCAATGGGAAAACTCAATTATACCAATATATTATATTAAACTATTAATATTTAAAATAAACATCCATATAATGTAAGGGCTACTGAGAACAAGAGAGTGAAAAAGTCCATAGTCAATGCAGCTTCAGATCCATCTCCTAGATTGGTTTTATCCACTCCTCAACATTGAATCTTTACCAACCTTCCAGAGTCACCAAAATAGGTCTTATAGAATCTCTTGGAATGAAATTTTATGTCTTTTCCTCCCATTAAATATTTTGATACAACATGGACTCTTCCAAACAACTATGATTCTAATGTATTTTTTGAGTATCACAAGGCACCAATCCATACAACAAATAAATGCATAAGCTTAAAGCATAAGATACAAGGTTTGATCAAGTATAACATTATTCATGTGGGAACACCCATAGAGTCACTAAAAAAAATCATTAAATATATTCTCAGATCCATTTCTAAATCACACATCGAATGAGGCAAGGAGTACATCAGGCATTCATCACACATATCAGGCACATCCACCACCAAATTCATATCATAATATTATAGATGAGGCACACCCATTGCAAAACATTAATGGAATGTAACATAATAAAATTACAACTAGACCACTCATAACATTCTTAGATCAAGAGATTGTTGTTGATGATACAAATTTATATGCAATCTTTATATAGGCCAACAAAGATCATCATCCTATCTAGAGTGTTATGGTTAATAATGGGTCAAGCATTAACATATGCACTATGACACTCTTGAATAATTTGGGGTACTCAAAGTAGGATATATTCCCTACAATTATAGTCATTATTGGTTTCATTGGTCATGTTCAAATCTTCATTGGGGATATTGTTCTTCCATTACAAGTTATAACAACACATATAAACACTTGGTTCCTAGTAGTACCTAGTACAAGCATGTTTGATATGTTATTGAGTAGGCCATGGTTAAATAATCTCTAAGGTATCACATATATAATTCAAATATGCTTAAAATACATACACATAAAAAAGGTGGTCAAATTTGATGGCCTCCCATATGGGCATCCTCTACCTATTACATAGGAAATTATAACATAATCATCAGTTATAGTTCTAGCACCGTTACCAGATATTTCATAATTATCAATTATATCTCAAAGTATAGTTCCTATACATACCTCATAGAGTTTAGTATAGCCACTAGTGAAGGCAAGGTTTACTCTTATAGTATCAACATGTACGCATACTCTCCTATGGAGACCATTAATAGAGAGACCCCTACGTTAGAGACATGTCATAGATTATAGAAGATATTCCATCACTTAGCTTATGCCAGGATCAATATTATTGGGTTATTAAGGTTCTGAGCATAGGAAACCTATGTCACCTTCATCTTCCTCTACTAAATGAGTTACTAATACCCCTATTGTTCACAAAGCACCATAGTTAGTGACATAGATTCATAATACCACTACATAAGCAGATCCATATATAGATACAAATTTCTCACTACAATAGATTATTGGCTCATAGTTTCCCTTTCACATAACATGAACAACAATAATTCTATTATTTTACATAAGTCATAGTGATAGTGAGTCTCCAATGGGACACATCAGTTAGTATGGTTCCTAACCTCTCGTACATAATATATTTTTTCTTGCTCCTTATACATAGTTTATTTTCATTTGATTGTACATATCCTATATATATAAAATAAATAAATAATATAACATGCAAAGCACAAAAACATTAAAAATATTACTCAAAAAACACAAAATTTATATATTTTATTCATTGTTATGTTTACATTTCTTATACTTACTAGAGATTACTTATGCTATATATATTAATATAGTTAGTTTTATCATACATATATGTTGCACTTGTTCTTATCGAGTGCTTTTAGATTGCATATAGGACTTAGGTCCACTACATTGATCTAGAATTTCTATCATCTACCCACTAGGGGCATATACATTGATCCAAGTTTGTTTTTTTGATATATCTATTGACTTGGGGGAATCTCATACATAGTTTCTATTACCAAATTATATCCTTACATTCTTTACATTATAGTTTTTGCATTGATATATATTAATAATAATCATTGCCACTCATAGTCAATTTTTTTATTGAATATCACTAGTTTAAACTTAACATATGTATATCCTACATCTTACATATATTTCTACTATGTATTTATGCATGTTTTAATTTATATCTTTCCTAGTTTACACTTGATTGTGTTTTCAATGCTTATACTCGAGGGCATTTGAATATGCCATTTTTATTTAGCTCTATGCTAGTTCTATTCATATAAGCCTTGGTCATGTGTCCATGTCCCTTGTGTGTGATTTATTCATTATTTACATAGACATTTCAACATGTATTTCTATGTGGCTCTAATCCACATTAATTTTTTCTTGCATATGTGGACATTTTAACATGTTCTTGTATGTCTTCTATTCTTAGATTTAGTGACATGTGACCACGTCCTTTGTATTATGGCCCATTATAATATTTTTGTGTGCCTCATGTGTTTTGTATGTATGATTTCATATGTGTCATGGCCATGATATTTATCTTTACTTATTAAACACACCAGTTATCGATGCCATGAGGGACCTCATGCATCTACCCTTTCTACTTGGGTGTCATGATGGACATCATACCCCATCCCCCTAGGTATCTACTCATATTTTTTTGTGTACACATTTATTACATATATATAGACACCCTTATGCAATTATAGATACACCATACATATTAAAATACAAACATATGAGTAGAGCCTCTTACATTTTGATGTTATATTTTCACATTGTATTGGATTATCATGTAGTTATCATATATGCTTTAGCTAACACATCTTTCATATCTATTTATTTTGAGGATAATTATTGCATAAGTCAAAAACTATCCTCAAAAGTGAGATAATTCATAATGGTTTTTCATAGAGATTAATCTCCTACATTACATTCACAAAACATATTTTAGCACATGGGCTTAGTTTCAAGAAATCAAACATTCCTAAAACACATGAAAAGATAAGGAATTAGAAATCAATATAGTGACTTAGATTTTAGACTAGATAGACATTAGCATTTATATTGGGACACTAGTAACACATGTAACTACTATCTAGTATCCCCAATTTTAGGGCATATTAGATTAGCTAGAATATTACACCATGTATAGTACTTTTTTCATAGATATAGGGTTGACAATTATGCTCAAATTTTGCTCATATTCACACTAGTTAAACTTAAATTCATATAATTTTCTCAAATTTTGTGCATCATGTGTGACATGATCATTCCCATATTCAGTTAAATTATACATATACACTCATTACAACTCAGTCTAGAATCAATATACTTAGATATCAGATTGGGGGCATATACATGGCACACAGTTTCCATATGCTCAATTACACACAAGTTTATCAGATGGAATGGAAAAATCCATGTCATTCTTTACATTGTATATACTTTAAATCATATTCCAAGTTGTTACTAGTTTCATGCCTTACTCCATTTATAGTGGATGACATTTTTGAGTGGCTTAGAACTACCTAATATACCTGAGTGTCCATGAAGATGAAATAAACAATTAGATATACATAGTTAAATATTTACAACACTTCAAGAAAAATAGTTTCAGATGCATCTACTAAACATGGGTAGGATATAATGGAGTCATATCCTACTTGAGTTTTTGATCCACCCAAATGAGAGGGTTAGACACACTTTCTATCTAATCAAAGTTGTTCACAAGTCATGATCTACAAAGCAGGGGTCGGTAATGATGGAGTAAAAATTGAATTGATTTATTGACCCACCCACACATGAGGATTGAGCAATATATAATCTTAGTCTAATATATTCAATAATTGATCACTATATAAATGCACACACATAAGTTATCACCAGGTTCATGCATTAGTTTTCATACCCAACTAGGTGTATTTTTTTCATTTCCTCTTTCGTATATCTTTACTCAATTTTAATTAGTTAATTATTTATTCAACATAGTCTCTTTTACTTGATATCCCTTAATTAAGGAATGATTTATGCATGTTTCATTATAGGCCATGCTTGAGACCATGGTTCACATACACAGACCCAACTTCACATACTCAAACTCAACTTCATGGGATTCACTTCCTAGGTAATTCTAGGTATGCTTCTTTTTCATTTATACTAGTAATCTGGTTTGAAGCATTTCTATCATAAGTGGGGGGGGGGCAAATGTAATCACTTAAAAGTGGTATTTGAGTGTTAAGAGTGCTACTTATAAGAACCTATTCCTAGATTAGCCATAGACCTATCTTAAATAATTTTATCATGATTTTCTAGCCTTTGTGTGGACCACAAGTGTCCCTAGGCACCTTAAACATAGTCTCAGACCTTAATTCCCAAATATTGGCCATTCATACACAACAACCTGCTAGGTATACAATTGTGCCACATTAAGGACACTAGAGACACATAGTGCTAGTTTCCCAATATGGTACTAGTGTCCCTTGTATTAACTCTCTTGAAAGGATATATTTTCAAAATTTAAACCCTCCTAAGGTCAACCTAAGCACACTTTATTATCCATACAAGATACAAAACACTATAAATATATGACTTTTAGACCTATATCCATTATAAGGAAAATATATGCAAAATACCTATTCAAATAACAAATAATTTGAGAAAAATCAAGGTTATTAATCCTTATTCTTCCCTACTTATACCTACTACCATCTATAGCTATCCTATGCCTAGGTTTTAAGATTTGCAATGTCAAGCATACTCAAGGATTTCAAGACCACTATCATTCTATCATCACTTTCACTTGCACCAACACTTAGGTGGGGAGAACTACATCAAACTTAATCCCTCCTTGGAGTATTTGTATGTAGGAAACTCTCTTCATAGTAGGTTGTTGAGGATGTCCATCTTATCCTACTAACAAAAAAACATGTTCAAATCATGCCACAATTTAAAGGAGGATTAGGTTTTATATCATAAATCAACTATTATAGGCACAATATCAAGTTTTATACTTCATTAATGTAGGAAAATAAACCAAAAACATAGACACATATGTACTCTAAATTTAGGAACAATCCTTCATATATAACACTAGCACCATTTTTAAGACACTAGATCTACATATAACTACTGTTCAAGTGTGGTGATACTATCTAGGGGAATATATGACATAGGGATCTTATTTATGACACTTAGACTTGTTCACATCCTAGTTTTCATCACTTAGATCTTCCATATCAGGTGTTTTCTAGATAAGTATTTATTTGCACATATTTATTACTATTTATAGAAACTAAAATCAAGTAATTTTATTAATAAAATCATTTTTTATTTATTGAATATTATTTCACTAATTTATACTACTCATCCATTTAATTAAACTTAGGATTTACATTAGTAAAATGCTAAAAGGTTAATACATAAGGTTTTACATGCATTCTAGGATTATGAGATAGGGTGTAGGTTTATTTTCCTTTATTTTCAATATCAAAACTTTCTCAAATTTCCCAAGGGTCTCTCATGACTTCCATACACCCTAATTTCTCATCCAAACTCAAATATCAATATCAACATTGTATATTCTCTTCAATTCTTGGAAGTAAATTTGTCTTTTATCATAGGCCTATGTCTATATTATTAATACAAGGTATAGATCAAAATGCCATGATTATTTTATTAATTGATTATAAATTATTCATTATGAACTTATAATAGCTTATTCATGGTGTGAATATGACCTTATCATGCATACAAAGCTTTAATATGCCTATGATTGAGTCATTATACCATGACTTAGACTTGAAACATGGTAAATAAGGACATTTAATTACCTTTAATACTCCACATATGCCAAAATATTTATCTATTATGTATTTGAGATATATAAATAGTTCATACAAGTGTTTTTTATTCCAAGTTATATGAATTCTGAGTCATTTAGAGAGCCAAAATAGTCATTAGGTCTTTCTAGCATTACTAGGTAGCCTAGGAGGTGTTTATTTTTTTTTCCATTATTAATATAATACAAGACTATAAAAAAACTCCTAATACCACAATTTTGGAGTGTAAATACCCCTTTAACATCACCAAACACCATTCCCAATGATGCACCTTCTTGTACATGGGTTGAGCAAAAGATTGGTCTCTTTAAGTTTGCACACTTATAATTTTGGACCCACTATAAGTTTTATAACAAGAAAAGTCATTATGATTATTTAATTTGATTTTAAAATGATAAATTATGTCTCTAAAATAATTTTAAAATTATAAAAATTGATTTATTATGGGTATTAATTCTAATTTAGCCTTGGAACCTAGTGAACTCAGGCCTAAGGTTTTAGGTATTTTCTCTTATTTTTACCCTAGCCACTATTATTTGATATTTTATTAGTCTTTCCATTGTTTAGATCACCATAAAAAAATTATATATGGTCCCACTTACCTAACACAAGTCTAATATCTCTAGACCAATGATAAAATGCATGCTTTTAATGTCCTTTTGTAGGCAGACATGTAGGTCTGTGTCTAAGCCTAACACCTCTCAAGATTGAGAATGCATTTTTCATAGAATATTATCATTACATTAAAATACAAAAATTATTGGGATTTAAATAAAATTTCCATCATTTTTTATGTATTACAGGTCCCCACCTAGACTCATAAAAGTAATTGCTCAAACCATATTTTGGATACAAACTTGTAGGTCTACATTTTCTAGTCCTCTATTAATCTTAAGCCATTATTGAGATGGGTCCTCAAAAATTTCAAGGATATTTTAACCTATAACATATTATCAATGAAAATATTCACTTATTATAAGTGCATACATATCTTTTTCAATGAAACATAAATGCTTCTTCTACATAGATTTGCTTATAATCATGACGTAGTCAATCAAGATTACCCTTTTTCCCTAAATTTTGACTATAAGTGGTTATTATCACTATAATAAGGAGAAGTGATTATTTTATAGGACCATATTTATATATTTTAAGGAAATGGTGGTTCCTTTTCAAGGCTTCTCACACTTCAAACTACACAAACTTTATATTCATCACACAAAGTGAATGTGAAAGCAGTATTGTAAGAGACTTGTTGAAGAACAAATTGAAGATTATCATCATGAAATTGATTCTTGATTTATAAAAATTGAGAAGATTTAAAGGATAAATTCGAGGTTGGTTTTTATTTTTTAGAATCCACTTGAGAAAAGAAACATGCAAAATACTAAAACCATGCCTACCATCTTCATAAATTAGCAAATAGATCCCTTTTCTTTGCCACTATAGTTATCACACATGAAAAATGTTAAATGTGATGTTGGGGAACCACTGGGATCTTGAAATTCCTCAAACCATCCTTCACCTTCAACAATGAGATTTTAAATCCATGAATTTATCCAAAACCAAGCTAGTGGGGGTTTTTATGGGTTTTAGAGGCTCTAAATTCTTAATGATAGTTCATAAATCAAAAGGGATATATCTAAAAAAAAAATAGATGTATTGAGAGGGACTATGGACCCCATCCAACACTTAAAATTACTACTTATGAGATTCTTCCTCCTTCATGAATGATCTTGATCAAAATTATCTTCCTTGTCCTACTAAGAAACCTGATGGAGAAGATGAAAGGTTTTTTGTCCTTTCTTGGATCTACCAATGCTTACAACACTTGATTACACTAGAATACACATCAAGACATTGAAATCATCATATTATGTTGAAAAAATACCTCATCTCATGTTGGAACCTACTTTTGGATGCTATGACAAGTGTATTTTCAATGTTGCATAACTTGAGTAAGAATGAACCAATGATAATTTACCTTAAAGTTTGAAAATAAACATTAAAATGTGTTAAAAAACTTATGAAGGGTCAAGTTATGAACATTGGTTGGTAAATTTTAGGACCAAGACCTCATATTTTGGATATACTACCCTAGGAGAACTTAATCACTACTAGGAAAACATCACATTTTATCATGAAAAGAGAAGCTATGACCTAGACCAACACATTAAAGTGATATAAAAAAAGTTAAACAAGCCTAGATATCAATTTTTTAATATCACTCACCTATGGTAGAAAATTTTGGCTAACACATTGTTCATGCTATGAAGCAATGGAAATACTTTTTTCTAGGTAAGTATTTTGAGGTAAAGTCTAACAATCACAGCTCGAAATATTTATTATCTTGGGATGATTTGAATGTGTTCTAATATACATGGATGGAGATTTTAAGTAATTTTTATATGAATATTTCATATGTGAAAGGTAAGTATAATTATGTTTTTTCTACACTCAACTGATTCATGTATCTCACTAGCTTAACTATTCTACATAATAATACCAGAACTCAAATATTGAAATAACAACATTCTAATATGTTTTGCCAATATTTAAGTGATAATTTTTTTTAATATCCTATTGATTTTAATGGTTTAATTAGACATACGAATAGAATTTATGTACATGATTTTGGTGACTTAAGGAACATTTTTCTAAAATAAGTGCATGTAGCACCTCATTTTTCTCATCTAGATGTCATGAAGATGATACATGAGTTGAAAAGGCTATTCTATTGGTATATAATGAAACATGAAGTTGTTAATTTTTTGTTAATATGTTTGGAATGTCAGTGTGTGAAATATGAACATTTCCATCTAAAAGGATTGTTTTACCCTCATGATATACCATGAAGTAAGTGGGTTGTGATTTATTTGGATTTAATAGCTATGTTTCCAAATATAAAAGCAACATGATACTATTTTGGTTGTGATAGATAAATTTACCAATCATTTAATTGATAGAAAATTGACTAATGATACATCTATGTTCTCTTCATAGTTTGTGAAAGAAATAATATGGATGCATGGCATGCCTATAGTTATTACTTTATATAGAGATAAACTTTTTACTTCAAGTTTTTGGAAAACTTTGACTATTAATTTTGGTACAAGGTTGAATTTTAGATCATCTTATCACATGAAAATAGATGGTCAGATAGAAAGATTAAATGAAGTTATGAAAGACATTTTAAGAATGTATGTGATAGATCAATAAGGTAAATGGGAGGATTAGTTAAACTTAGTTGAATTTGATTATAATAACATGTACCATTTAGTGATTAAAATGGATCCTTTGGAAGCTTTGTATGGATGCAAGTATAGAACTCCACTTGGTTGGGAAAGTTTAGAAAATTGGACTATTACTAGTCCTAATGTTTTATAGGAGTATGATAGGAAAATGGAATCTATAAGTCAAAATTTAAAGCCTCCATTTGATAGGTAAAAGAGTTATTTTGATTTAAAAATGATACTATGAGAATTTCAAGTGGGAGACAAGGTTTTTATAGATGTTAGACTACAAAAAAGTTTAATTAAATTTGGAAAGTCTTCCAAATTAGCTCCATGGTTTGTAGGACCCTTTGCAATTTTGGAAAAAAATAGTCTTGTTACTTATTGGCTAGGCCTTCCTCCTTCTTTATCTCATATTGACAATGTGTTTCATGTTGTTTTATTGAGAAACTATATTCTTGATTTATTTCATGTTTTGGATTGGACTCATCTTTAGGTTTCAAAAGAAGAAAATATGTAGTTGTATCTAGTGAAGATCTTAGATCATCACAACATTAAATTAGGAAATCATGAGATTTCCCAAGTGATATTTTAATGGGATCATTTATAAAAAAGAAGTTCGACTTGGAAATATGAGAGTCCTTTCAAGAAGCATTACCCTTGGCTATTTTGATCATTGAGATAACTCTTTTCAAAGTGGTAGTGGATGTCATGACCCTATTTGACTTGCATTTATTTCATTTACTAATATAGTTTAGTTGTGAACTATTTGAGACATATTTGTTGGATTTAATATGGTGTTAAAATTCATAGATATATGTTGATACATTATATTAATATTATTGAAATAATTGTTGATATACTTTTCATTACATCATTGGATATTTATGCTTAATAAGTATATATTTACTATTTAGTTTAGATGTATTATTTAAATGTTATGACATTTATTATGTTCAGATGTCTAGATAATATTGATAGTCTATTTGTTGAATGTAGGGATAAGTGCTTGAATTAGGTTGTGTTCAGACCTGAGTAGTGGAGAAATATGGAGAAATAACATGGACGAACCAAAATAGTAAATTTTATTATCAAACTGAGCATGATGGTACTGATGATTGATTCATTATTCTCATTTAATTAAAGTGTTTAGTGTTACCATTTTAAGTTTTATTTCATTATTAATTGATTTTAGTCATTTTTTACATTTGTACAAACATTACATGACTAGATGTTCTAAAATTTTATACTTGTTTGTGTTGCTAAGATGTGATGGTCTTATGATAGTTATTATCTATTTGATATAATTATTTTTATTCATCCTTTTCCATTATTTTTTCATTTGAATTAATAAATTGCCAACTTTGAAATTGCATTTTATCTTCTATTCATAGTCAAATTCATTAGTTGTCTGACTCTTTAGTATCTTACATGTTTGTCTTGGTCTTATTTTTTTGATGATCAATATTAACCTTTGATATGATTGAAGGCATTTAAAATGTGTTTTATATAGTCCAAGTCTTAATGAGGGACTTCATTTTGGTTTTATGTGTTATGGCATTCATTGTTTTTTATAACCAAAATATGACTTGGATTTGGCCTTAGGTATGTTAAGGCCATGACCACCTTTGGACTTAGATATAGTGTTGACATTTGGATTTTTTTAATAATAATAATTAATTGTTATTTTGTCTACATGATTATGTTTGACATATTTCTATTTCATAATTTGGTCATTATGAGTTGACTCGGATTTATAAAATTATGTTTGGATTACTTGTATGATTTTGGTCATGATGTTGAAATTCATTCAAGTTATTACAAGTTGACTTACTTTTGTAAACTATTATCGGTTGATTATTTTTATTGTAATGATTATGTTTATATCATTATAGTTGGTTTTAAATATTTTTCTATTTATGGTAAAGTCTATTTTGATCAAACTTTGACCCATAGATTTATGTGGTGTGTTAAGTGGTCATTTTCTTTTATGTGGTGTGTTAAGTGGCTGAAGTTATTTTCTTTTTTCTAAGAGTTTTATTTTTAACTCATTAATATCTATTAAAATGGTGTTTAAGGACAACTACATGATAAATGTATGGCATAGATTTTTGGGACATATTATATTTTTTGAATAAATTATGGATCATAAATCAAAAACTTAGGGGAATGACCTATATTTGTAATCATGTACCAAGTTAATTAATCTTGGTGATATGTAATAGTGACATGTGATTATTTTCTTTCTATTATT
Organism: Torreya grandis; assembly: GCA_037957365.1. NCBI lineage: Eukaryota > Viridiplantae > Streptophyta > Pinopsida > Cupressales > Taxaceae > Torreya > Torreya grandis. Next base: position 3,101,493 of record JARHVA010001697.1, read on the forward strand.
AAATTAATTTATTGTGTCAAGATTTATACATTTAATATTCCCTTTCTCCATCATTTCTCTGCTACCCTGGTCTATGTCTAACTTATGGTTGGGGTGGTCTAGGGCCACTTATGGTTGGGCTCATTAGAGTTTGTGAGGTGGGTTTGGCTTCTTTAGATTATGTGTAAAACATTATTGATACACTTATTATTTATCTTTGAGTTGTGATAGTTGGTTGTAGGTGAATTAAATTAGTTATTTAATTAATTTTATTCATTATGGTTGTAATTTGATACAAGTTAATGCTATTTTTATCTTTTACATTTTGATAAAACATGTAAGATTGATCTATGGTTATGATTATGGTTAATCATTAGATTATCAAGTTATTAATTATTATATATTTTGGATATGTAATTCCACTATTTAATTAAGGTATTTGATAGTTTGAACATAGTTATATGATTTTAATATATGCTTTTAGTTAGTCTCTTATTATTGGAATAAGTAGATTTATAATGTACTGAGGTATATTCTTGTTGGTATGTTGAGACATTAATGTTGTCATTCATGTCACAGGATTGTGATTTTCATTGGTGCCCATGAGGTGATCTTGTGAAGAATCATGGTCTAGTAGGTCGTTGAGTTCTATATAAGGCTTTGACATAGTGTAATGATATGAAAAGCTTAGGATCAGTTTTGTTATAAAAGATCATTTAAAAAAGAGTGTCATTTGTGTTAAAAATACTTGTTATGATATGAATACATATGATATTTAAGGTTTACAGTGTAGTTTTAGAGCATGTGAAATAGGTTTTGAGTTAGCCACATGAATCTTAGAGTAAATTAAAGGGGTACGTTCTTCATTAATGGTCTTCTTATAGACCTTGTCTTAAGCCCCTAAAGGGAATGATGAGGCATCATGATTAGGTATTGAGGCTTGTGATACTATGTAAGCATGGTATTAGTATGGAGGACATGGCTATGAGGTTTTAAGACACTAAAATATGTTTGAAGGTGTATTCAAGGTCTAAAGTGTGACTAGTTGTTTAAGACCTAATGTACGAAAAGACCTAGTGTGGCCTAATGAGGTGTCAAATTTAGTTCTAAAGGTGATAGAGATAATTTGAGTTTTTATATAGGTGTAATATATTTATTAAATTACTTTTATAAAATTTTAGGTCATGATTTGAAGGATAATGCAAGAAAATAATTTTGAAGTTCTCATGTGTATGTAGAATGAAGAATTATAGACTCAAGAAAGAAATTTTGATGCTCATTGGCACATGTAAACTTTTCATGGTGTATTTAGTATTTGAGGAGAGATGGGTAAGGGTCCTATACAATATATCTAAGAATTATTTTGAAATTTGAGGGGCAATACTATATGAATAAGCATTAACACAAGAACAGGTGTTAACCCCTCTCAAAACCCTCTTGTTCAAATGGACTAGAATGGAATTTAAAGGATATTTTTATGATTTTATGTGGTATATTAATCATTAAATAATCTCTAAATGTCAATGGTTTATTAGAATAGTGAGTGGAAGCTATAAAAAAACTTATTTCTCAAAAAATTGATTTAACAAGAAGGGTTGACTAAGTCAAAGAATGCAAATAAATAGAGGTTTAATATTGATAATTGTGTTTTCTGTATATGGTGTTATTTTTAAAATTTATAACCTCTATTTTAACTATTTTTGTCTCTTAATTTGACCTATCACTAAACTAGATAAGAGTGAAGATAATGAGAAAAACTAGTTAGAGTGTGAATGTGTTTAGGGATGAGTTGTAGTGATTAGGAATGGATAAAATTGCTTAATATTTTTGTTTAATACCTATACCTAATTTTAAAATTGATTATATTCCTTGTATTTAATTTAAAACATTGAATGTGGTGTTCAAAAAATGGCCTATCTAGAGAAGTTGAGATAGTGAAGGTGTATGTTTCAAAGATTGGTCTATATATTACACATTTTCTATTATACATACATATATATATATATATATATATATATATATATATATATATATATATATATATATATATATATATATATATATATATATATATATTTGTATGTTAATATGTGATAAGGATAGTAAAGGATATTTTTCATAGATTATAGCTCCATATAATTGTTTCTATAGGTATTATAAGTCATGTTCACCATGATTGGTTCACTAGGTAGAATGATAGTCTTGATTAAGTAAGTGAGAATAGTGAGTTGGAGGATCTTTGCACTTATCTAAATCATTTATTGAATTTTATATTGTTTTTTTATTATGTAAATTATCTATACATGATTTATATAATGTTTTTATTCACTATAATAAGTTGAGATATGAAAGGCAAAATGACCTATATAGCTATACAAGAAATGTGAAAGAGAAGGATAAGAAATTGGTCTGTAAGACCAATGGTTGATCCCAAAAGTAATTATATATATATATATATATATATATATATATATATATATATATATATATATATAACATATGATATATTAATGGGAATTATATATGTTTTAATGTTCATTAAAAGAGCTAAAGACAACATTTATCATGACTATGTTGACAGGCTTATTGGTAGTTATATGTAGCCATCTTGCAAAGATGAATTTGGGGTCTTTTGGATAGATTTGGAGAATAAAATTAATATTAATATATTTTATAAGTCCTAAATTTTTATTTTAAATTAATTTTATTATTTATAATTCCATATACAAGTGTGGAGAGACAATTGTTTATGACTATGTTTTTTAGCAGTTAGACACTTCTAAGTGAGCATATGAAAGTTGTTGGTTTGAGGTCTTATAAACTATTTATAAATGTCTAATGTACATGGTTGTGATAATTGAATCATATAAGTTATATAAATGTATTTTAATGAAATTTTTGTGTGGAATATTTGGTCATATGCTTCAAATATTCAAGGTAGGCTTTTTTGTGTGTAAAGGTCTAATGGCAAGTAGGCCTAATGGCATAGTTCAAGGAGTGATTTAGAATAAAAATTGGTTTGGACAAAATTTTATCCTATATAAATTATATTAAATGTGTATATGAAGTTTTTCATGTGTTTTTGGAGGCTCAAGGTTTTCTAAGATGGTCCAAGTGTAACATATGGTTAAGATAGACCTAATTGCATTAGGTCTCCTTTAGGCCTAACGATACTTTTGGTCCTAATGAGTTTGGCCGACATATGTAATGTTTATTTCATGTGTGAAAATTATTATATGACCCATGATATGGTTAATCTAAGTCTGTAAAAATTCTTGGCTAAACAAGATGTGTAAGAGTAAGAGTCAAGTATAAATATAAGGCATAATAGACATATTTGAGCTAGTTGAAGGGAATGAGAAGATAAATGAATAAAAGAGATATTTTAGGAGAAAATTTAGGTCATGTAGAAAAAAAGGGATCATAGGATAAATCATTAATATATAATAGAGTTTTTGTAGGTGGATGACAAGTTCAATTGACCTAATGAGCCTAGAAAGAGGCATATTGAGTGAGAGAGCCTAAAAGGTTGCTTGAGAGGGGTAGAAGGTTGATAAGAGATAAATGATTTAATTATCTAATTGAGATAACATAATATATTCATTATAGGTTTTTTATAATTTTATGATAGTGATTAGATTTCATATAGAGAAGACAAAGAGTATAAGAATAGGTCACCATATATTGATTGAGCAATAAGGTGTCTTGAGGTGATTAGGCTTGGTTTGGATGAGTTGGTGCTTAGTCAAGAGGGATTTGGATTTTCATTATAGGTTGGATATTACATAGTGTCCTTAAATTTTATATGTTTTTTCTAAGTAACTTAGGGTTTTGGATCCTCCTTACAAGTTGGATCTTGTTAAAGGACTAGTTGAGTTGGTACTTGACTAGTGAAGGGTTAGTGCTCCTTGTGGGGTTAGTGCCTCACTAAATGTTGATCCATTAATTATATTACAAAATTAAAAGTGGGTTTTATTAATTATATTACAGAATTAAAAGTGGGTTTTAAGTGTTTTTTAATCCCAAATGAGGGTTTACCACATATATATTGTGTTTATTTGTTGATATCTTGCTTTTTGTCTTTGTGATTGTTTCTATATACATTACTTGATCACTCTATTGGTTTTGAAGGTTAATGAATGAAGTATGGATTTAAATGATTTTTTTTTAAAATTATTCACCACCCCCCAATTTTAATGGTTTTTATTACAATAATTGGTATGATATCATATTGTTTATATAAGGCTTGATAGCTTGAAGGTGATCCTAGAAGCACAAGATGGCTAAGAAGCCGAGGAAATAAAATCAAGATTTGAAATATGTGATCAATGTTATTGAAAAATAGATATGTAATTTGAAGGGCGACATGGAAAAATATGTTTTAAGGGATGATAAGGTCATCAAGGATCTTAATTATTAATTATTTTTTACTAATATAAAAATAAAATTAAGAGTGAAAGCAATTTTAGATAGAATTGGAAGAGCTCACAGTCAAGATGAACGAGTTTCAAGAGGTTGAGAAAGAGAAATAAAAGTTAGATCAATTCAAGAAGGATGAAAACATGAATGGAAACATAAGAATATATATTAAATAACCAAATTATATGAGGTATGCCAATCTATTTAATTGTCATTGATAATCATGTAAATAGTTTGGTCATAAAGTAAAGGATTATAGGAGGAGAAAAAATTGGTCAAAGAAAGATTACAAGCCACATTAGGAAAAAGGATTAATTAAGGTTTTTTTATTTAGTTGTCAACATGTTGGTCACATTGCAAGTGTTTGTAAGAATAGATTGGATAAATCCTCTAGTCATAGTAAGATGACTAATACCCCTAAAAAGGTATGAGGACTAAAGGTAACTGACACTAAGTATGTTGAGTCTATTAGATAGAATGTTTTGTTTGAAAATTTAGAGAAAGGATCATGTAATAATATTTATCAAGAACTAATTTTAATAGCATATATTGATGATACATCATAAGGAAATATGGTAGTTAAAAGGAAGGATGATAAGGAAGTAATATCTAGTCACATTGAGACAATGAATCAAATTGAATTATTTACTAGAAAGGAGAAGTAATATATTTTATCAAAATGTGTTATAAATACTCATAAAGGTGTACAAGAGGTCTATATCTTATCTTAGAAATAGGAAAAGAAGGAATATGTTGAGTCAAAAGAGTACACCAAGTATATAAAGTTTTTATTCAAGAAGAAGATCAAGAGGATCAAAGAAAAAGTGGAGGATTGGGGGTCTCCTAGTTACACATTATTATAAATCTATATGAGTTAAGGTGTCTTGTCAAGGATATGGAGAATATTTTTTGGTGCTCTCAAGTCACTCAGACCTATTTGTAACCCTATTTTAAGGTTTAGAGAAGAATTTTCATATATTGAGTTTGAATATTCAATAAGTGATATAAATTTGTGTTCCTATCCTATGAAATATTCCTTAAGTGATTATAGATTCCTTGGGTAGATAGACAACTATATAGGTATGTATTTTTTATAAATAAGTTAGGAGATGTCTTAAGGACCTTATTAGGCCTAAATTGAGGTCAAGTTATGCTAAAAAAATGGAGAGCATATAAAGGAACCTATCCTAAAAAAAATTTGAGGAGGAAGTGTGTCCTAATAGGTTGTTAGAAGGGTCCTTAGTTTGATGATATGTTTTATCATCTATTCAATGCAAGAGGATTTGTACTAAGATAGGGCTACTAGAAGCCAATTATCCCATTAAAGATAAATGAGTATTTTTAAATATAAAAAGAGTGATCCAAATGAAATAAAGGTATGATACTTATGATAACAAGTTAATGAAGGTTTTTTATGAGTCTATTAAATAATATCCATGCCATTGATAATCTTGCATAGTATGTTGATATAAAAGAAAGATTGCATATACAAGTGAGTATTTATATCAGTCATGCCTGTGTGGCTCAAGGTCTAAAGATTGGTCTGAAAGACCAATTTTATGCATTTAATAATATGAGTTTTATGTTCTTAGATACACTTGAATGTTCCATAGGATCATATTTATACTTCAGATGTCATGGAAATTAACTCTATAGGTTTTGAAGGTCAACTTATCTATATCTAGTTTTTGATAGTGTTTGATGTCAGAGGTTACATGAAGTATGTTAATTATCATTGGTAGTTCATGTGTAGATGAATATTTATTAAATAAAATTATATTAATCTTATGAGATATGTGCATAGACATAGATGGAGCATTTCCTTATGATGATTTGAGGTGTCTTCATATGATAATGGCCTAGTAAGGACAAGGGATAAATAAAATATCATATCAATGACAAAGAGATGCATATAATCTAGGTGATAGGGGAGATTGTGAGATTTTTGATTTAAAGAATAAATTTAGATGTTAAAATTTAGTTAAGGTGCATATTTTGTGAAGATCAAGGTGGATCTTGCTAGCTCTGTGAGTGGTCAAGTCCAAGGATCAGAAGTCTATGTATGGGTGACCTTGTGAGAGTGTGTGTGGTCCTTTGTCATTAATTCAAAATGGGGAGAAATACTAGATTAAGATAAAAGATTATTTTTAAATAGATCCATCTTGGAGGGATAAGAATGATCTATTGTTTTAGAATGTTAGCCATTAATGGCAAAGGGGGATATTATTGAGGTATGATCCTTTTGGTATGTTGAAACATTAATGTTGCCATTGATGTAAAAGGATTGTGATTTTTATTAGTGTCCCTGGGGTGCTCTTGTGAATAAGCATCGTCTAGTAGATCCTTTATTTTTTCATAAGGCCTTGGTATAGTGTTATGATATGACAAGATTAGGAGTAGTTTTGTTATAAGAGAACATCTAAAAGAGACTATTATTAGTGTTGAAATTACTTGTTATGATATGAATATGTATGATATTAAAGGTGTAAAATGTAGTTTTAGATCATTTGAAAGACGTGTTGAGTCAGTCACATGACTCTAAAAGTGAATAAAAGGGGTATGCTCTTCATTAGTTATCTTCTCATAAACTTGATCTTAAGACCCTAAACAACATGATGATCACTTTTAAAGGATTTTTATCCTATTTAAGCATGGTATGAGGATGTATGAAATGGTTATGAGGTGTTAAAATCACTAAAATAGGTTTTAAATTGTATTCAAGGTATAAAGTGTGACTAGTAGTTCAAGACCTAACATATAAAAAGACCTAGTGTGACCTAATGAGGTGTCAAAGTCAATTATCAAGGTTCTAGAGCTAATTCAAGTTTTTATATAGGTGTAATAGGTTGATTAAATCATGTTGATTGATTTTTAGGTCTTATGTTGAAGGAGAAAGCAATAAAACAAGTTTGAAGGTCTCCTATATAAGTAAAATGAAGAGTTGAAGACTCGAGAAGGAATTTTTTATTATCATTGGAAGGTGTAAGCTTTACATGGTGTCCTAAGTCTTTAAGGAGATATGATGAAGTGTCATAGATAATATATCCAAGAATTAGTTTGGTATTTTATGGGTGATAATATATGAACAATCCTTAACATAAAAATAGGTGTTAAACCCTCTTGATGACCCAATAAGGAAACCATTGTTATAAATGTCATAAAATGGATTTTCAAGGCTAGTTTGATTATTAGAGGTGGTATATTACTCAATCATGAATCTCCAAGTGGGAGTGGTTTGTCAGGATAGTGAGTGGAAGCTATATAAAAACCCTTGTTTCTTATAAATTTGATATAATAAGAAGGGTTGACCTGGTCAAATAATGCAAATCAATGGAGGTTGAAGCTTGATATTTGTTTTTTTCTTCTATGGTGTTATTTTTACAAGATATATCTTCTTTTTCAAATATTTTGGTCACTCAAGTTGACCTATCACTAAACTACCTAAGAGTGAAGACAATGAGAAAAACTAGTTATAACAATAATGTGTTTAGGTATGAGTTGAAGTGGATTAGAAATGGATAAAATTGATTAAGGTTGTTTTTTTAATACATATACCTCATTTTAAATTTATTATATTCATTATATCTCATTGAAAACATTGAATATAGTGTTCATAAAATGGCTTATTTAGAGAAGCTGAGATAGTGAAGGTGTATGTTTCAAATATTGGTCTATATATTCCACATTTGCTATTATATATATATATATATATATATATATATATATATAAATATATATATCTCTGTGTGTGTGTGTGTGTGTGTGCATCTGTGCATGTGCATGTGTGTGTGGGTGTGTGTGTGTGCGTGTGTGTGTGTGTGTGTGTGTGTGTGTGTGTGTGTGTGTGTGTGTGTGTGTGTGTGTGTGTGTGTGTGTGTGTGTGTGTGTGTGTGTGTGTGTGTGTGTGTGTGTGTGTGTTTTAATATGTGATATTACATGATCATTTTAATTCATTATAAGTTCACATAAGTGTTTCTATAGGTGTTGTAATTCATGTTCACCATGACTGGTTCACTAAGCAAAATGATAGTCTTGAGTAAGTGAGAATAGTGAGTTGGAGGATGTTGTACTTATCTCAAGAATATATTTAATTTATTTTCTTAAAGACATAAATTATCTATAAATTATTTATGTAATGCTTTTAGTACCTCTAATAAGTTGAGATATGAAAGGCAAATTGACCTATCTGGGTATGCAAGAAATATGAAAGATAAAGACAAGAAATTGGTCTGTAAGACCAATGGTTGATCCCAAAATAGATAATATATCTATTTTAATTTTCATATATATAAAATATTATATATTAATGTTAATTATATTTTTTTTAAGTTTCATTAAAATATATAAATACAACACTTATCATGATTGTGTTCATAGGCTTATTGGTGATTTTATGCAGTCATCTTGTCGAGATGAGTTTAGGGTGTTTTGGGTAGATTTGGAAAATGAAATACATATGAATATTTCATATAAGTATAAATTTTTATGTTAAATTACTATTATTCATGATAATTTCTTATGAAAGTGTAAAGAGACATTTTTTATGACTATGTTTTGTAGCAGTCAAACACTTCTGAGTGAGCATATGAAAGTTATTAGTTTGAGGTATTATGAACTATTTGGTGATGTAAAATGGACATGGTATTGATAATGGGGTCATTAAGTTTATATAAATTTATATTAATGACATTTTTTTGTGAAATATTTTGTCATATGCTTCAAATATTCAAGGCAAACGTTTTCTATGTGTAAAGGCCTAATGGCAAGTAAGCCTAATGGCATATTTCAAGTAGTGATTTGGACTATAAGGTGGTATGGACATAATTTAAGCCTATAATAGGTATATTTAAGGTATATTTTAAGTTTTTCATGTATTTATATATGCTCAAGTTGTTCCAAGAGGGTTGAAGTGTAATGTGTGGTTAAGATAAACCTAATTAGATTAGGTCTCCTTTAGGCCTAATAGTGGTTTTGGTCCTAATGAGTTTGGATGACCTATTTAATGTTTTTTTCATGTGTGAAAAATATTATATGACCAATTACAAGGGTAATACAATTCTTTAATGATGGTTATTTGACCAAGATGGGTATAAGCAAGAGTCAAGTATAAATACAAGGCATAATAGGCCTATTTGAGCTAGCTGAAGGGAATGAGAAGAAAAACAAGTAAAAGAGATATTTTAGGAGAATAATTAGGTAATTTATACCACCAAAAGTATTATATTATCAATCATGAATATATAACAATTTATTTGTAGGTGGATGACAAGGTCAGTGGACCTAATGAGCCTTGTAAGAGGCATATTGAGCGAGAAAGCCTAGAAGGCTATTTGAGAGGGGTAGAAGGTTGAAAAGAGATGAATGAGTCAATTTTATAATTGCGATAAAATAATATATTAATTATAGGTGTGTTCCAGGTTTATAATAGTGAGTGGATTTCATATAGATAAAATAGAGAGCTAAAGAAAAGGTCATTATCTGTTGATTGAGCAATAAGTTGTCTTAAGGTGATCAAGCTTGTCTTGGCTAAGTTGGTGCTTAGTTAAGAGGGAGTTGGAGCTGAATTGTATTTTGGATTTTTTATAAGTGTCCTTACAATTTATGGTTTGGTTAAAAGTCACTTATGGGGTTGGATCCTCCTTACAAGTTGGATTTTGTTAAAGGACTAATTGAGTTAGTGCTTGACTAATGAGGGGTTGGTGATCCTTTATGGGGTTGGTACATCAATAAATGTTGATCCATTGATTTTAGTAAATTATTCCAAGTGGTGTTTCAATTTTTTTTATCCCCCATGATGGTTTCCCACATATCTCTTTTGTTCATTTGTTGATATCTTGCTTCTTGTCTATGTGATTACTTCTCTATGCATTGTTTGATCACTCTATTGGTTTGAAAGGTTAATGAATGAAATATGGATGTTCAAACCCACTCTTAGTGATTTTTATTTCAACATAGTGAAACTTATAAATTTAAAACTTATAAAGGTGCAGTATTATAATTGCAATGATTCATTGGTTATTTAGTTATTTTATGACATGAATATGTATTCATATCTTTGTTTACACTTTATTATAATTGAGTGCATGATATTGAACTAATTGGTTATTTGATTTTGTAAATAGTTTTTTAGCACATAATTGTAATATTTACTTTTGAATTTACATAATTATTTTGATGTAAATGTGCATATGATAATTAGAAGGTAATGTTGGTATGTTTAAGATTTCATATCAAGTTCAAACTAGAAAGTAAAGTTTACCTTGAATACTTCTTATGGGATTAACTTTATGATTATATAAATTAAGTGATGTTATTAATAAAGCAAGTTAATTTTTGTTGAGAACTATAATTAATTATTATGATGTGACTTGTAAACTTGTGTCCATAAGGACTTTTAAATTTACCTTAATCTATTCAAAACCTCATTAAAGAGATTGTTTAATTAATGAGAGTTTGTTCAAAAATTCCAAGGAAAATCTTAAGATAATATCTTATACATATTAATAACATGAAATCCTTATGATTATAATATGTTGTATTAAAGAGATTATAACCATCTTAAGACTTAGACTTTAATTTATAATTGTTTTCATAATCAAACACAAACATTACACTTAGAAATTAATAAAGCACTATTGAAGTGCAATGGACTATTTTGGGATAGTTCCTTATAACATCTTGGATTTAAATTAAAAATAAGATTGTATAAATCTTATGCATATAAAATAAGTAACTTGGAAAATAAGATAATTCATTTAATGTTTTAAAAATAAAATTATTATTCCTAAACTAAGGCGTATTATGATAGAGGATCAGTTACTCCATGTTTATAATTTGATAATAGGGATATTAAATAATTTAATCTATATCCTTATATTGAAAAGGAAGTTTAATGGAGTTATATTAGCTAAGATGGAATTGATAATTATCCTTTGAAAATTAAGAATAAGTATAACCTAAATTTAAATAATAAAGTTATGCATAGGCTAAGGTCATGAACCTAAGACAAAATATTTAGTTCTTTAAGAGAGATTAAAATTAAAAACCTATTAAAATTTCACTTAGTTATTAGAAATATTAAATGGTATTGAACCCCTTAAATTCATATGACATTCATAAAGGTAATATTGGAAATATAAGGACAACCTTAATCTAAATTTATAAATCAATTAAGATCATCATTCCTTGATGTGTGCTTATAACCCTACCTTGAAGATTGGTAAGATGTTACAAAATGGAACATAAACATGGTTGTTGAAACATCTCATGAATCTTACACATTTACCTTAAGTAATTCATGCCTAACCTCATGCTCTAATTGATTGTGGATTCAGAAGGTGTTATAAGGCTTTGCATTGATTTTGTAAATTGTCCTTTTCCCTTGATCTTTTCTTGATACTTGTTAAATGGTATATCTTACTTAAGAAAGCTTAGTATGATGATTCTTTTATTGAATATGTTCTCTCTCTACCACTATTTGTTGAAATTCTTGAATTACCCAATGAGGCACTAGTTATTCTATATCCTATACAGGTACTTGGGTAATGGAATAAGTTAGTAAGGGATCTATTAAGAAGGCTATAGTGAAGTACATGGATAGGAGTGAGTGGGTATAGCCACATTGACCCACTCATATCTAAATACTAAGTGATTAAAACACTTCCCAATGAAGACAATGATGAGTTATGTACTTGGTCCAGTTCACATGTTGGTATAACATATTTATAGATCTCATTATGTGTTTATGTGCTAAAATTTTGTTGAAAATTTGTACCACAGTTATTATTTTGGTATATTTAAAAAAATTGTAGTTATGAAATGATATTACTCTTGATCAAGCTATATATTACCTTCATCTATTTATATATTGATGTATATATGATGTGTTATGGATTAATATATTTTTATCATTTGCTTATTCTTTTTTAAAGTGTTTCATGTCTACTATATAGAGTCAATTTTAAGGAGTTTCCTATCTTTTATGCTCTCATATTATTTCCCACATGGAGATAAGAGGTTATTCCCAACTTGGTAATATATCCTTTCTCTTATAGATGTTAGTTGTGGATTTAATAATATTTTCAACATTTTCTAAATTCCCACACACTTCTCTAATTTATAACACATATTTTGACCCCCTCCTCCCTCCCATGTTTTCGGGTTTCCAAAAATACCATATAAGTAATTTTCATTTTGGATAAAATAGATTTTTTTAAAGAATTTTCGTGGCATTTTCAATTTTATATATAAAAATATATTTTATTGTCTATCCTAATATATTTTATAAAAAAAATTAAAAATTAAAAAATTTGGATTTATTAGCCTTATGGTTTTTTTTTGATTAATTTTTAAATTTCAACACTCTAAGGAGAAGCAAGGATCAATAGGTTATTAAGTGTTTTTTTTTCAAGTTGGAGACTCAAATAAATTATTTTTAATTTTACAATCTGAGATATTTCTATAAAGTTAACCTTTGTGAAAATATAAAAAGCATGAGTTGTGTGACATAAATTTGAATCTTGAAAGTGCATTGAAAGGATCTCCTAAATCACCCCTAGGTCTACGGTATTATTTAAACTACCACTATGTAGATCACACCATGTGATCAAAGCACACACCACCATCCTTAACTACTAACAACTACTCCTAGCACCTACTCACCAATATGAATTTGTCACTTATAATTTATCCCCCATGTTCTACCCCTATGATATTTGACCTTGTTTTTGACCTTTTAACACTCCAAATGTCATATATCTTTCATTCCATGATGGATAAAGATGTGTTTTTTAGTTAAAATACTAGTTCCAATGAAAATATTTTAGATTAAAACCCTATCATTTTGAGCAATTGATTTTTTCTATAAACTCTTTTTATTGTTGTAAATCCTATAGGGTTTTCTATTTAGACACATTTGCAAGCTCATATCTTGAGATTTGTAAAGAATTTTGAGGTGTATTTTTTTAAATGGATTCTTTTTTATAATATATTTTAGACTAATAATTCATTCATATTATATGGAATTTTATGTTTCACTCCCTTTACCTATATTTTTATAAAATAAGCATTGTAACTCACATTATGAAATTATGAGAAGTTATGAGAGGTATAAATCAATTATTTTATAACATAATTTAGTATTTAACTATTTTAGTAGGGTAACCCTTTTTATAAAAACTTTGGGTTGTATTTCATACATTGTATTAGATAAAATATTATAAAAATCTGTAATTATGAGTAATTAGATGGTTTTTCATTTTTTGAGTGTGTTTCAATTTGTAATTATTTCCAAGGTTTTTTTCCTTGCTTCTTTGTAATGGCTTATAGATAAGACTTAAATACCCTCACAAAGAACAATAATAACATTTTGTCAAAAAATGACATGATATTGTAAGAATTATGTGCACTTTAATGGTATATGGTTAAAAAAATTAAGAGAATCATAAGACTAAAATAAACTCCCTATATCTCGTACTCATTTCTATAATATATCTCATTTAAGCACCATAAGACACATTTGAACACTTTTAAAGTAATATTGACACTATAAACACTCTTTATATTGAGTGTAGTCCATCATGTGACATATTAGTTTTTCCTAATTCTCTCATGTATGTTGTTGATGTAATTTTAGACTATGATCTCATAGATCTTGATTTCAATTTCAAATATAATGCACATGTTGTTTTACCTATTATGATACACACTTTAAATACACTTGCATATGTTCTTAGCTCATTTTTTAATCACACTAATATTTTTATCTCCCACATACTCCATTCCATGGGTCATCTCGATAGAGGTATTAGTAAATAATTACACAACATTATTTCCCCTAACTGACTATTCACTATATTTTTCACCATGGCCATAGATATCAAGCATATGTTTCTTCATCGACGTCACTTTGTGCATTCTCAACTATTTTTTTTCACTCCACTCTTTTTGAAGATATTTAGTGACACATCACTTATTCTACACATTTTATCAGGAATTATATACCTATGATTTATTTTATTAAGCATGATATTTCAAACACTCTTTTAGATTCACATAAGCGTGAGATTACTGAATATGATTTAGGTGTTTCATTGCATGCCTATTTATGAATATGACACCAAATAAGATATATGTATCTTCTTATACTATTCATGTTCACATGGAATGGATTTAATATCAATTATAGTGGCATTTTTAGTCTTAATTACATTTACTCTACCAATGCATGTCCTCCACCTTTCAGTTGCATCATATTCAAAATATTCATATAGCCTTCTAGTGATACTATTTTGGATAAACTCTCATATTTATGATAGAATGTTTTCTATAGGTATAAAATATTCTTGTATGAATTTATTATGATTCAGCTAGTTTATTATTTATGTTTTTGGTATTTATTTATTTTTATGCATCTATTTTCATATACTCATATTGATCTATACAATGCAATAGGGTTTTAGATTTTTCAACCTTGTCTACATTCACTAAAATGTGTGTTTTGTATCACAAAAAAATTCTATAATATTTTTTGGATAATTAATCTCTCCTATCACCATTAGTTCCATAATTGATATATTTTATATACTTATGAGATATATTCTATATTTTTTTTTACATCTCCTTTGTGTTTGGGTAGTGGATTCAAACCACTTGTATAGTTATCTGAAAGGTTTCACCATTTTTAATCTCTTGTTGCACAACCATGTTTAGGTGTGGATCAAACCACCATTAAATCTAGAAAACACATCCATTTTTTGGATAACACCTTTATTCTATCCATTTTTTAAAAGATAATTTTTCAACATCCCCAATGTCTTTTTGCCTATTTTTAGCTAGTTTTGGTATTCTTTCTATATTTTTGACACCTTGAATATCAATTAAAGTCATTATTGTGAGTTTATTTTCTAGGTCTCCTAAAATTATATTAATTACTAAATGTTATAGTAAAGGATTTAGATCACTTGTAAATATATTATCATCCTCTCATTCAACATTATGGGGTTTTTTATAGGCTATACTACTTTCTTTGGGTATTGTGTGTAGTTCCGTTTCTTATCCTTGTGGTGACACATCTCAACATATACTTCTAGTAGTCCTTGATTTTATGGAATTTATTTTGTTATTTTTTTATGAGACCTTGTTTGATAGATTAATAGTTTCCTTGTAATATCTATTTTTATGCATGCAATGTTTATTTGTCTTCTTCAGTGATTGAGTAGTAGATTAAAACCACTCATGAAGTTTTAATTGCTTTACTGTGTGGCCATTTATCTACTCTATCAATTATTAAATTGATGGAATTAATTTGGTGAACTCTTTTGTATTTTTTTACACCTCATTTGATCAATTTATATTATCCTTGTACAATTTATTCTAATGCATACAATGTCTCTTTATCTTCTTTAATGATTGAGTAGTTGATTTGAACCACTCATGTAATTTTGAGTTATTCATAAGGAAACCATTAAATTGAGTTTTTAATGGTGTATTATCCCATCCATTTCATTCTTTAGTGTTGGTTCATCTCATCTAGTGAACATTTTTTGATTGATTCACCCCATCTAGTGCATGTTTCTTCAATGTTGGATCATCCCATCCACTTTATACATTATAATATACTACTTATGTGTTATAATAATTATTTAGATACATTATGGCATATCTCAGAACCTCTAATAACCTATGGTGTTTTTATATTTTTTTTAGAGATGCTTGTAGTGTATCTTAATTTTTCTAGAGCTTATTTATTATATATGGGTACCTCATTAGGCCTAGTTTTTAGGACCCATTTTTCATAGGATTATTATCCTTATTATTGTGTATAAGCATCCCTAAGTTAAATTTAAGGGGATATTTTCATATAATATTATAGATTCACTAAAATTAAGTTAACTTATGCTACTATATCTATATAAAGTGTACTTGTCACAAATTTATAGGTTTAGAATATGATAAGTAAGAAGTTAATGCTAATAGAATTTAACACCACCACTATTAATAATTATCACCTCTATATGGGTTAATCACATGTGTCCATTATGTATCCAATAGGTAAATGGGATACTTATATTTTTCAATCTACATATACCACTAATATTTTGGTATAATGGTTTATGTATGATGTAAAATGTATTAATCTACTTTCATCCATTTCTCATACCTTTGAATAGATTTTCATGTATATTTGAGTGAGTCTATTATAAATAGTTTATTGGCCTTCATTATATTATATTATTATCCACATGGTGATAAAATAACATTCCCACACATAAATATTTCTTCCTATAATGGATGTGAATAATTTTATAATTATTTTTATATAACAGTGTGTGTTTTGTTGAAAAATCACACAAAGGATATTATACAAAGTAAAAGTACATTAATCTAATAAAATAAGGGACAATGTAATAATAATTATATAAATCAAATAAAATAATAAATAAATAGTTACAATGTGTTTAAAATAAGATGAATGAAAGTACCTAAAATGATTGATAATTGACAAGGGAGTTTATAGGCACACCCATGAATTCACCTATTTTTATAATCATATGTATCCTAAAAGTTACTATAAATGATGGAAAATAGGTTCTAAGATAGTCCAAAAAAAATAAAAAAATAGCTCTAAGCTATATTGATGTGACCATAAGTATAACCCTTTGACAATTATAGACAAGAATTAGGTGGTCTTAATAGTGATATTTTTTTCCAAAAAGTGGCATGTCTATTATGATAATGGGTGTGTAGGTCTATAAATTCTAATAATTTTTTAGTATATTTTTAACATCTACCTATAAAAAATTAGATTTATATATTGACGAGTAGTAATATTGAATATCTTCTCATTTTCTCAAGCCCTAATCCTTTCTAAGATTACATATAATATAAAAAAATGTTATGATTTTATGGGCTTACCTCAGTCGAACCCTACTTTGTGAGAGGTTATAAATCAATACTCATCCATTTTATTAAAAATATATGTGTCTATGATAATATCATCCCTTATCATTATGATATTAGATGAAATATGTATTTAAGATGATATATAGATGTTATCTTACCATTCCTTCTCTTGGTACAATCATTAAAAAAAGGAAATTAATAGATGTGATATGTGGATATCTCATTTTTAATTATGATATAATTAAATAAATTGATGTACCTTATTGATACTTGATGTAAATGTATTAGTGTGACTGTGTGTGTGTGTGTGTGTGTGTGTGTGTGTGTGTGTGTGTGTGTGTGTGTGTGTGTGTGTGTGTGTGTGTGTGTGTGTGTGTGTGTGTGTGTGTGTGTGTGTGTGTGTGTGTGTGTGTGTGTGTGTGTGTGTGTGTGTGTGTGTGTGTGTGTGTGTGTGTGTGTGTGTGTGTGTGTTTAATTAAAATATGGACATTAATATTGATAATTATATCATGTATAAGTGAGAAAATAAAAAATTGAGCATAATGAAAAATAGTGAACACAATGGAGAAGGATCAAAATACGAAAAACAAATATGACCACTACCATAATATTATGATAGTGGTTATACCATTATAAAAATATTATAGTAACATGTAAGATGAATTTAAAAACCAAAAAAATAGAGACATAATAAATGATAAGAATGTTTGGGAGAATCTTGAGGCAAACAATGACAAAGCATAGGATGTTTAGGAGTGAATAGTGATAAAGGAAGGATATATGTGGCACACCAAAAATTAAAATAATACAATTTGAACTAATTATCCATATGTACGAAGACATGATAATAACATTAAAATTACAATACAAGTACCAAAATTTGATTCCTACATAATTCCCCACTTTAATGTGTGTGTGCATATACATTAACATAAATCAAAGAAGGGAGGATATGATTTTTGTTAAAATAATCTATCTATAAATTATGCCTTAAGTTAGTTTCAAAAGTTATTTGAAATTAAAAAGGAGAGAACATACCCTATATCATAATCCAACTTTATGAACTTACAAAATAAAAAAAACCATATCTCCTTACTATTTACATGAATTTATTGACTTATACTAATGGTCCATGATTGATCATCAATTATATTATGTAAACATCTCAAGTGTAATTAAAAAAAAATGTGAACATTTACAATTAGATAAATTTATAAATAAATTTATAATAAAATAATTAATTAATTAAAAAAATGATTATAAACTAAAGGAATGAATACCCCTAATGGTATGCATACCATGTTTTTCCTTAAAAATATAAAATTTTCATGGGTTATACTAAACTTTACACATGGTGTGTCACATCCCAATTTCTCTCTATCTAAGTTGAATAACATTTTTGGTCCATGGATTATTATGGTTGATTAACTAATGATTAATTAAGCTTTATGTCATATGCTAATTATGGGATAGTTATGTGTTACTTAATTTACATGATTAGTTTGCTATGAGTTAGCAGTCATTTTCTACTCTATAAATTGTGATCATTTTTTTAATTATATCACATTATTTTATGGATATAATGTTATTTCAAACTAAATACCTTCATTATTGTGAGCTAGATGTAGGATAGATTCTTTCATAGAGTATGATAGAGGGAGACCATCATCGAAGATGGTGGTTTAGATGAAGAATTTGTGGGATGATAGAGTATTAATATATACAATATTGCACAAACCTCATTTGTATTTCATGATGGTTTGATTAAATTATTTGATCGATTATTTTAGTATGTTTTGTTTTCCATGTGAATGATTGTTGTGATCTTTTATGTTTTCTCTAGTCTAGTTACTGATAATGATCATGTAGATTTATTTGAAGTAATTTAATGGATTTTTATGATCACACGTAGCTTATATTTTATGATGTAATTGTTTGAATAAATGAGTGAATTATATATGTGTATACTTACCTTACTTCCTTATTAGGTATGGCTGTATAGTATAATGATATGATGTTATGATAGATTCCATAGTTTTTATTGAATATTCAAGATTTAGGTAATAATAAAAGATTATTATTATGATATATATACATTTATCCAAATTTTGAAAGATATAAATAGAATTGTCTTAAAATTTATTGTATTTGATTAAATATTGATCAAGGGCTTAATATCCATATTATAATAAACATTGATTAAATTGTTTAAATGGTTTAAGGAAATCATTATGTTTTAAAAGTGTGTTGTGGATATAATTTTAACATTAAAATATAATCTTGTAATACCTAATTGTATTTCCATACTATATTATCATTATTTTGTTTTAGTTGATAGGCATTGCATGGTATATCATGACGATTATGACGTATGGTTAAATTAATTATTTGGTCAAGTTGAGAAATTTAATATCATGTAAATATTTTAAAAAGATTATAAAATGATTATTTAGTGATTTTAATGGAAGTCTTGAGATTATTAAGGTTTATAATCATCCAATAAATTCAATTTAACCATCATTTGGAGAAAATCATAGAGTTTGATATGTATTACATGGTGGCAGACTGTGGAGTTTGTTGACCTATTTTTGCATGCATTATGTTTAGTCAGTTTAATTTGTCAATAATGGTGGAGAAGAGAATGGTGAGTAAGATAATGGAGTAGAATAAAAATAAATTAGAAAGGGATATGGGGATACAAAATTACACTTGACATATAGTGGAAATAAAATAAAAGAGAAGAAGGAGAAAGTTTAAATTAAGAAAGAAGGAGAATAATCAACTTTCTTGGCATAATTACTAGATTAGTTCTGTATTTAATTTTATTATGTGTAATGTGGTATGGATTTGAATGGAATGGTTATGGGGTTTGATTTTTATTGAGATATTATGGAAATTATAAGAGCATTGTATGTAGGTCCCTATGGAAGGCTCAACCTCCAAAGAACCTTAGATCTAACCCATGGTAACCTAAGGGAATTAGGGTAGGGCTATAGTATTTTCCATGATTGTTTGGATTTAATAAAGATATGTCTTAAACCCCCTCTTCTATTTTGATAATATATATTATACAAGGTAAATAATATTTATTAATGGTTATATATGATGTGGCTCAATCTAGTTATTTTGAACCAAGTTTTTATATAGTCTTTAAGGTATTTTGAAATATAGATTAAAACTCTTGACTATATGAGTAATTGGATGTGTAAACCAATTGAGACTTTTTTGGTATACAAATATGGGTTTCATTATATTGAACTATAAGGATTTAATGGGTAATTGTATGTATTAAATTTAAAATATGAAGATAATTGTATAGACAAACTGGAGGTTATGGTTTTGACTAGTTTTATATTCAAACAAATTTATACATATAGGGAAAAATTATAGTTTTAAACTCTCGACTAAGTCATGTATCCTTGTATCATGCATACTTATACATGAATTAGGAATTTTTAGATTAATTATTATCATGTAACCTAGATATGGGTAGGTAAATGAGTTACTACAAATTATACACTTCACCTTATGCATAGAAATATACCTAGATATGATAAAGTTGCATGGTAGAGTTAAATTTTTAAATTGTGTTCAATATATATATGAAATACACATATATTTGGATGTGACTATGTATTGTTGTTTATTTAGATTTGTCTTGAGCTATGTAATATTTATGCACATTCAATACAAGGACTGATTAAATGGGTTTAATTATATATATTGCATATTTTATTTGGTCAAGTTTGAGTTGGGTATGGTCAGTTGTGTGTAGTTGTTATAATGACAAAACCCAAGTTAGATATAGTCAACTATGTGTTTATATTTTCTCATATGTATTAAATTAAAGTGTCAAACTTAAATCAATTGATTTGATTTAGTTGATTAAATAGTTTTGGTGGATAAATAGGTAGTTGTGTTTGACTGTCAAAATTTTGTGCATTTTAATTATCAATAAAAATGGGAATTACTCAGTTAAAAAAAAATGTTATGAGGCATTTGTTTGATAAGTTAAATGTATACTTAGTGTATACATTATACTCTAAGACTAGTGACAAAATATGTCATCTTAGGAGTATACTACATAAAATGAAGTATTTATATTGTATTAAATTTGTTCATGTGAATTCAAAATATATATAGACACACACACACACACACACACACACACACACACACACACACACACACACACACACACACACACACACACACACACACACACACACACACACACACACACACACACACACACACACACACACACACACACACACACAAATGGTATAATTTATACATCTATTGATTGAGTAACAAATTGGGAAAATAATATATCATTCATATATATAGACGTATACAAATGTGTTATGTATAAAAGTATTATTATCATAATAGTGTGTAAATGATGTTTGTGTATATTTTAATGTTTGTATAAAAATATTAAAATAACGTATTTAAGAGTTTAAATATAAAGCATTTATGATGTTGTGGACTAGCTTTTGTTATATATAAAATATGAATAATTTATTAATCTTGTGATATAATGTTTTTTCATGGATAATTAACATTATAAGTTACTTTATGGTTTAATTAACTAGTAGTCTAGATAAATAATTACCCAGATGGTATGATATATTGAGGACTATTTTGGATTATGTTTATTAATTTTAATAAACTAAATGATATGGATTCATTTCATTTCATTTTATAGACTAAATTAATGTATGTGATATTTTTGTACTTAGCATAAATTTTGTTAGCTAAATGGAAATATTTTGAATGAATCGATTGTTTTATATATTATTTATATTTTTATCGAATATCAAATTCATGACCTTAAATAAGTAGTGGATGGATTTCACTAGATTAATTAATGCCTCATTAATGTTAGATAATGTGTAATCCAATTGAGTTTTTTTATATTAAATTGATTGATCATAGAGATCATTTATTATTGAAAAAAAATTCCCAAGTAATATTTTGATTTAACATTGTCATTTCATATGTTGATATAGTTTTCATATTTGTGTGATATCATATTAAAATGGATTTATTTATGGTATAAATTATTTATTAGATATCTTCAACACATGGGTTCTAGTTTATTACTCTAGATTCCCACACTGTCATTATCTACCCATTCATGAAGGAAGGGGCATCCCCTTATTTAAGAGATAGTTTAGGGGATCTATGGTCCATGTTTGTTATGGAAAATTGCTCGTATGATGCTCTCACTCCTAGCTAGAGTAATATACAAGGGAATACACTTGAGATTATAGGTTGATACTTGAGTCATGGAGATTGTACTCTGTGAATCTTTGTATCATGATTTATCTTTTGAGATATTATTATATATTATTGAAAACTATGACATTTATACAGAAGTGGTTCTAATGATGTATCAATCATAGTTAAATTTAAAATCTTTCATTTATTATTAGATGCAATATTTATTGTTGTTTTAGTATTGTTCATGATTATTATATCTATTCATGGTGATCCTTAGATAAGTATATTATCTATAAAAATTTTAGTTAACTAAATTAATAAATTTAGTTAAAGATCAATAATTAAGTTTATCATGGTGAAATCTATATGATGAATATGTGTAATTAAATTTAAAAAAATATTATATTATAATAAAACCTAGTGGGGTTATTACATTGTGGTATTAGATCTAGGTTCAAAATATTTAACTTAATGTGTCCACTAACACAAAATTATTATCGTAATAAGTAGGAAGCACAATGGTGCACACTAAAATAAGAGGTGAGGATACTTTGAATACAAAACCCCATTTTAATCTAAATCAATTTATCATTGAGAAAGCTACAAGGTTAGACCAAATATTCTCAACCATGCAAGAGACTAGGGGCAAAATCACGGAACTAAAATAGGAAGTGAATTACCATGAAGAGGATAATGCTAAAGAGGAATATAAATGACATCTTGATGACTAAGAACATCTTCAAGATCAGAGACATGAGGAAGTGCCACAAGATGTAATATCTCAAGTAGATATAGAGTTGACACGTGACTTGAAAAAGTTGAATCCACCTAAGTTTGATGGAAATATTTTGGGGCATGGAGTTGAAGCATGGATGAAAAAAATGGGGAAGTATTTCAAAGTTCAAAATTATTTTAAAATCATGAAATTAGTTTGGGGATTTTATCACATTGCTCGTGAAGCAACAATTTGGTGGGAAAATAAAAATCTTGAGATGAACCAGGACTCAACCACCACAACTTGGAAATAATTTGTGACATTATTTAGGTCATAATGTCTTCCACATCTATACTTAAACAAAAATATTATGGATTTTTATAATCTTAAGCAAGGGTATTTTCTAGTGATTAAATATAAGGAACAATTCACCAAGGTCTTTAAGTATGTACCTCAATATCAGTTGGATGAGAGGGTCGGAATCAAGAAATTTTTCATAGGATTGAAACCCCAATTTGGCTATGAATTATATGTGCATGGTCCATATACCATGGTTTAAGTGTTTTAGAAGTAAATTAAACAAGAACATAAACTAAAATATTTTTCCCAAGTTAGAAATAAGTTTTAAAATAAATTTGGAAGTTCTAAACTAGGTTTTAAGAAGAAGTAGAAGAAAAGGGATGGAGACTCTAAGGGTCAATTTAATAATTATAATTCCAAGTCCAATAGTGGTTCAGGGAATAAAAAACCCTAGTAATGGTTTCAAGGGTGGTTTTAAGAAAAACCAATAGACTGAGAAGATATGACTGGTTGGAGGTTGTTTCATTTATAGAGGTGATGATTTTTCTTGAGAATGTCCTTAGGATAAATCAAAGAAAAAGGGTTCTATTTCTCAATAAGGTACATTTCAATAGTGGATTCATGTGGGTGTTGATAATAATTAGGCCGAGTATCAATCTTTTTCCATAGAAATATCAGACATTTTTTTTTAATCCAATTTTTATTTTGATTGACATGGGAGATACAAAATATTTCATTTCTACTAGAATGCTTAGTAAATAATTTATAAAGGCTAGAGTTATGGAAAATTCATGATTAGTATAGTATGGGAATGAGTCTAAGGTCAAAGTTAACAAGTGTTTAGTCTAAATAAAGATTAGGTTGCTTGAGTTCACTATAATAGTAGATATTTTTGTAGCACCATTGAGATCATATTATGTGATCTTAGGAGTCAATTGTCTTTCAAATCATAAAGCCATGGTTTACTATTTTTTTAATAAGGTGGAGTGTCAAGATGATTTCATTAGTCATACACAACTTTAGTGTAATAAAATGGAGTTGAAGCTAAGGCATATTTATATAATCTAACTCAAAAAAGATCAAAAGAAGGGATGTAAGAATTTATCATTAAGATAAATGAGAAGGAGGAATCTAAGGAACCACCTATCAAAGATTATCTTATTCTAAATAAATTTCATGATGTATTAATATAATAATTACCAATATTACCACCTAAGCATGAGTTTGATTTCTTGATTGATATCATACCTAGATCAGAAATACAATCTAAGGCACTATATAGATTGAAAACCACTAAATTAGTTGAGTTAAAGGAATAAATTTAGGATTTTATATTGAAAGGGATGATTCAACCAAATGTTTCACCATGATGTGCACCAATTACTTTATCAAGAAGAAAGATTGAACCTTTTACTTTTGTATAGATTATGGGATGGTGAATAAATCAATGATCAAGAATAGATATTTGTTGCCATGAATAGATGATCTCTTTGATAAAATGCAAGGAAAAACATATTTTCTAAGATTTTTATTATATTAGGTTATCACCATTTGAGGATCTATGAATAGGATATTTTGAAAATAGTGTTTCGAACTCGATATGGGAACAATGAGTTCATATTCTTACCATTTATATTGATAAATGCTCTAGCAACATTTATGAATCTTATGAATAGTGTGTTCATAGATTACTTGGATCATTTTGTTTTTAACTTTATTGATGGCATCCTCATTTATTCTAGGGATGAGGAAGAAGATGTGTAACATCTAGAATTGTTTTTTCATCATTTATGGAAGCACAAGTTGTATGAAAATTTATCTAAATGTGTACTTTTACAAAATAAAATGTCATATTTAGGACATATTATCTTTGTAGATGGTATTTTATTAGATTCAACAAATATCAGAGCCATAATGGATTGGCCAAAACTAAATAATGTGAATGAGATAAGGAGTTTCATAGGACTAGTGAGATATTATAGAAAATTCATTCCGAAATTATCTAACATAGCTAATCCAGTTACCTCTCTTCAACAAAAGAGTCAAAGTTTTGTCTGGTTAGATAAGTGTGAGGTAGCCTTTCAAGAATTGAAAAGAAGGATTACTTTAGCACAAGTGCTAAGAGATCATGATCCTAATGGTCAATTCTCTATGATCATTGATTCATCTAAGGATAGACTTGGAAGAGTTCTTATACAATATGGCTCAGTGGTAGCCTATGAATCTAGGAAATTGAAGATTTATGATATGAATTATGCCCTTCATAAACTAAAACTTATGGTAATTTTTGTGATTTTCAAGTTTAGAGGCATTACCTATTGGGAAAACTATTTGAGATCAAGATTGATAACTTGGGACTCAAGTATATCTTCACCCAACCAAATTTGAATTCTCATCAAAGGTGATGGTTAATGTTATTATCTAATTATGAGTTTGATATTAATTATATCAAAGGCAAAGAGAATAGAGTAGTTGATGATCTAATCCATAGTAGGTACATAATAGTTGTGGCTACTACTAAGAGTAATTTTAGAGATTAAGTTATCAAATTCTCACCATGAGATGAATTTTATGATTAGGTAAAAAAATCATTGTTTAATAATGCTCATAATCCTAGGTATAAGGGGTTCAGGATAGAGAGTGATGGTCTTTTATGATAAAACAATATTATGTATTTTATTGATAAAGAGAATCTAAAGAGCATATTGATAAAGTAAATACATAATGCCCCATATTCAGGACATATAGGAGTAACCAAGATCATGGATAAACTTAGACCACTCTATTTTTGGAAAGGAATCAAGAAATATATAGTGAATTTTGTGTCTCATTTTCTAGAATGTCAGCATGTGAAAGTTGAACATGTACAACCAACTAGATTGTTATATCCACATGATATAGCTGAATGGAAGTGGTAGGTGATCAATATAGACTTTGTACAATGTTTACCATTATCATAGAACATGCATGTCATGATCTTGGTTGTAGTTGAAAAAATAACCAAGGTATCCCACTTCATATCAGTCAACCTATTAGATGATGCGCCTATGCTTGTGAAGAGATTTATGAAAGAAGTGTTTTAATTGCATGGTTTTCTAGAGAAAATCATTTTATATTGAGATCCAAGGATGAATTATAGATTTTGGTTGACTCTAAATTCAAATTTGGGTATGCAGTTAAATTTCAACACTGCTTATCACCCATAAATTGATGGATAGACAAAGCGAGTTAACTAGGTTTTAGAAGATGTACTTCATATTTATTGCAAAGATTATAAATACCAATGGGAGGAGTACCTTCTATTGGTTGATTTTGCTTAAAATAACTCATACCAATCATCATTGAATTTAGGGTTATTTGAGGCATTATATATAAGGAGGTGTATAATGCAAATCATTTGGGATAGATTAGAAGATAGGGTAGTCTTTACACTTGAGATTCTTTCAAAAATGGAATAGTAAGTTAGGATAATTAGGTAAAGGTTGGCTGAGTCTAATGATAGACAAAAAGTTATTTTGATCTAAAGAGAATAGCTAGGTAGTTTTTTGTTGGTGATAAAGTGTTTCTACAAGTTAAACCTCAAAAAAGCTTAATTAAATTCAAGAATTTAGAAAAAAAATCATCAAGATATGTGGGACCCTTCAAGGTTTTTTAAGTGTTCTATATTTTATTGTATAGGCTTGCATTATCACCAGCTCTATCTCTTTTGAATAATGTCTTCTATGTGTCTTATCTTAAAAAGTATGTTGTTGATCCTTCACATGTGTTGGATTGGAATTATTTTTAGGTTCTAGACCTTGATGTGGTCATGGTAGAGCCAATCAAATCAATTGAAACTTGCAAACTCCATTTGCATAATAGAGAAGTGTCACAATGTAAGGTCTAGTGGGACTAATATTTTGAGGATAGTGCTACTTGGGAGGACTATGATGAGTTTTATATGTTGTTTCCACATATGTTTACTTGATTTTATATTGCATATTATATTATTTTTTGATAAATAAAGTTTTAAATTCACAACTTAAGTTTGAGTAAATGTCATCAAGATGATGGCCATATTTAGGGAGGGGGAGGATGTCACATCCTAATTTATCTCTACGCTGAATACCCTATTTAATCCATGGATTATTATGGTTTATTAATTGATTAACTAATGATTGATTAAGCTTTATGTTATATGTTGACTATAGGATAGTTATGTGTTGCTTAATTTACATGATTAGTTTTCTATGAGTTAGCAATAATAATTTTATATTCTATACATTATGATCATGTCTATTAATTATATTGCATTATTTTATGGATATAATGTTTTTTTAGACTAACTACCTTCATTATTGTGAGGTGGATGTAGGATAGATTCTTCCCTTAGAGTATGATAGAGGGAGAGCATAATCAGAGAGGGTGGTTTAGATAGAGAAGTTTGGGGATCATAGAGAACAAATAAATAAAGCCTTGCACATGACACATTTGTATTTCATGATGGTGTGATTAAAGTATTTAATAGATAATTGTAGTATGCTTTATTTTCCATGTGAATGACTATTGTGATATTTTATGTTTTCTCTAGTATATTTATTTGTAATGATAATGTAGATTTATTTGAAGTGATTTCATTAATTTTTATGATCATAAGTAACTTATATTTTATGATATAATTGTTTGAATAAATGAGTGAATCATATATGTGTGTACTTACCTTAATACCTTATTAGGTATGGTTGTATCATATAATGATATGATGTTATGACATATTCAATAGTTTTTATTTAATCTTTAATATTTAGGTAATACTAATTAAAAGATTATTATTATGATATATACGTTAATCTAAATGTTGAAAGATATAAATATTATTACTTTAAAATTTATTCTATTTGATCAAATATTGATCAAGGGATTAATATCCATAATATAATAGACATTGATTAAATGGTTTAAGTAAATAATTATGTTTGCAAAGTGTGTTGTGGATAAAATTTTAATGTTAAACAATAATATTTTAATATGTAATTGTATTTATGTACTATATAGTTATTATTATATTTTAGTTGATAGTTGTTGCATGGTATAGCATAAAGATTATGACTTATGGTCTATTTGATTATTTGGTCAGGTTGAGAAATCAATGTCATGCACATATTTTATAAAGATTATAAAATGATTATTTAGGGATTTTAATGGAAGAATCGAGATCATTAGGGTTTATAATCATCCTTTAACTTTAGTTTAACCATAATTTGGATAAAATCATGATTTTTTTTGTGTATTGCATGGTTTAAGACTATGGAGTTGGTTGAGCTATTTTTCATGCATTATGTTCAGTCAATATAATCTATCATTAATGGTGGAGAAGAGGATGGTGAGTAAGATAATGGAAGAGAATAAAAATAATGCAAAGAGGGTTGTGGGGATATGAAATGATACATGACATATAGTGGAAAGAAAATAGAAGATAATAAGGAGAAATTTTGAGTGAAGAAAGAAGGAGAATAATCAACTTTCTTGGCATAATTACCAGGTTAGTTTTATATTTAATTTTCCTGTGTAATGTTGTAGGGATTTTAATGGAATGGTTACTAGGTGGTATGTAGGGACCTAGGGAAAGATAAGCCTCCACTAAACCCTAAATATAACC
Source organism: Torreya grandis (assembly GCA_037957365.1). NCBI lineage: Eukaryota > Viridiplantae > Streptophyta > Pinopsida > Cupressales > Taxaceae > Torreya > Torreya grandis. The sequence goes on from JARHVA010001697.1 coordinate 3,130,676, forward strand.
TAGGGTAACTTGAGGGAATTGGGGTAAAGATGTAATATTTTCCATGGTTATTTAACTTCAATCAAGCTTTATCTTCAAAATCCTCTTCCATTTTGATAATCTCTATTATACAAGGGAATGAATATTTATTAGTGGGTATATAAATTATGTGGCTTGAGCTAGTTGTTTCAAACCAGGTTGTTATATAGTCTTTAAGGTGTTTTTGAAATATAGATTAAAACTCTTGATTGTATGAGTAATCAACTATGTAAACCAGTTCAAACATTTTTGGGTATAAAAATGTGGGTTTAATTATATAAAATGGAATATGAATAGATACATATACATATACATATACATACATACATACACACATGCATACATACATATACCAGTATCTTGAATCATAATCCTTTAAAGGGTAATTGTTAGAGGTACCATCACTGAGAGGTGGGGTGTGAATCAGTGAGCCCAAATAATCCAACTTCAATTTTTATCTTTAAAAACACTTAATTACTTACCACAAACATTCATGAATCATACACATTATTCATATTAATTATAAAGAGAGATAAATCAAGATCAATCACATAACACATGACATACATGGGAAACCCTCTTGAGGAATAAAACCCACCAAAACCTACAATTAGACTAATATCCTATAATAACAAGATCCAATTTAGACCATCTATAGCGAATCAAGGAACTAAAATCCCTATTTAATGATACTATAATCCCAAAATGTGCTAAAATACTTATCTATCTAAGCTACAATAACAACTAGAATTTTAACAAGTTTCACCTTGCAAGGAGGTTGCAACCACCTTAGATATTGAGCTAACACAACAATACATATAAGCACATCGACCTTTGCACTAATGTCTCTAACACCTAATGATGGACCTTTAATTATCACATGTCATCTTCACTCAACACTCCTTGTTGGCCAAAGCACATTACATACTTGAACCAATACACAAAGATCAATTAAGACACATTACATATCCCAACTAACCCCACTCTTCAAATTTGTACACTCAATACATCCTTCATAACAAAAAATATATCACAACTTCAATAACATGAATAGATGGTCATACACATAGTCCACACATTGATCTACATCTCATATCAACCACCAAGCTCACATAGTCTTCACCTTGCCTTTGCTCACACTCAAATATAAAGAAATCTATTTTACCAATGAAATTATGAACTACAAGTCATACAAATAGTCATGAATATAATATACTCTTAAACTCATCCTTAGATCACTCTACCCCTCCTTCACTCCCTAATTGACACATAAAATCTTCTATCAAATCTCTCATAAGTCTCTTTCAAATATCCTCTTGAGCATACTCATCCATTCTACCTCTTCTAGGATTATTAGGTCCAATAACTTATGTGATCACTTTTAGCACCTTGCTCAGATAAGCATGTCTAATCCTCTTCACTCTTTCTTGGTCCTCATTAACTTGTACCTTCTCTTTCAAGGGTTCATACCATCACTTGTCTCCATATTTTCTCATCCTCATTCAAGTCTCACAAGTTTAGAAACCAACACATTTGGTTCCACTATTTATAGAAAAATCTTGATAATCACTACCTTGGTCAGCTATTAACCATGCCGTACCCCTTAAGGCATCTCTCACATGAAAACATGGCTCAATAAAAACATCATAGGTCATCCATAACATCTATGAGTAACTATTAAGTAGCTACACCTTTTAATAAGGTCCTTGTCACTTTTATAAGTCTCAAAGAGACCTATTCATCCATTTATCATGTCATTGAACAAAATAAGAACATAAGAACACTTATAAATGTATAGGTATACAATACATGAACCATTAGTTATCCTCAAATGATTATAGTCATCATTAAACTCTTATGTTGAAGTTTAATCAACATTTTGTGCAAATAGTCACCATGAATGAATACACAATCACTATCTAAACCTTTGTTCATACTTCATATGATTGGTCACACCTCTAAAAACTACATAGAGCATCTTCATGGAGACTAAAACACTCCTTATTAGCCAATTCATCAAGAGACATCAAAAAAATATCTACATAATCTCAAATAATCTTCTTAGGTCACTTATAGAACAAGAACAAACACATATTAAACTTTGAACATTAATATCTTTGATTGTATACACTTCCAAATCTTCAAATCCATATTAGAGTCCTCCACCATTTTGATTATTACTACATGGTCAAATTCATTCTGGATTAAAATATATGATTCATAAACTAGACTCTGTTCTTTCCTTCATAAATTCAAATATTCAAATGCAAATGGTCACAATTAAACTTCAAACAAAAATCTCACATATTGTGTCCTCTCAGCTCAGATTGAATACACACCATCAATCTTGTCTTATATTTAACACATATTCCACCAATGCTAAATGTTAAACCTAAATCACTTTGACCTCATCTCATTGAATCTTTAAATGTTAACTCAACATGCTTCATTGATATCCATAGATCAACCAAGTCTTTAATGATCAATGCTCACCAATTAATCAATCTATACGAACACCCACTTGCCATTGGATCCTTATCTTGTACCATTGATAAATCATTAAACATTATGAACCTATCCTCATCTTTCTTATTCTTGACTTCTTGAAGAAACACATACTATTAATTTTGCTTTATCTTTAACTTGTGCCGAAGTGACTATGGGAACCATCGAAATATGCTTGGAAGACCAACTGTACATAGTCATAACTTTTGCCTCAATCTCTCATGCCCTACAAATTGCACCATATATTCTCCTTTAAAAGAATAATCCAACCATGTATCAAAATAATCTTGAAACCTTTGTGAATGAAATATATAATTCCATTAAAAATCCTTCTCAAAATCTTTTGTCATAGAGCCAACTATGTCAAAACCTCCTTGAGAGGCCAACTTTGAACATGCATAAATTTTATTACACTTTAGCACATGATCAAAAATTTAGCAGAAATAAATTACTCTCAAAATTAAACAAACCAATATGATCAATTTATCTTAATACCTTCACACATTTAAGATATAACATCAATAAATTACTTACTTGGCTCTATTTAAATATATAAAACACTATCAAAATGCCTGGAAGCCCAACTTTGCACATGCATATCTTTTGTCATGCTACATCGCATGACCTAAAATTTGGTGCATAAGAATTAAATATAAAAATAAATAAATACATATGATCATTTTGTCCTGAGATCTCTATGCATATGAATTTTGACCTTATCAACATGCTTACTCGATTCTTTTTGGCCACATGTAAATTTGGCTAAGTATTGGAAAATAATGAATTTTGACTAAGAAGCCAACTTTTAACCCTCATATCTTTGAACTTTGCTTAGATGCATGAATTGAGATTTAGTACATATAAAATAGGGACTAATGTGATCAAAACCATATAACCAACTCCCCTTGACTCATTCCCACATGGTAATCGTGACATCATCAAACTACATACTCAAATTTTTTACCACTAGACCCAAAGTGTCTAGATGAAAACTATGGACAACCATATGAATTATACTTATAAACACAAGCACTCAAAGCATAAAAAAAACATAGGGACCTATTTCACATATTCAATAATCTATACTCATCCATAAAAATTTATAACCATGCCAAAATAGAAGATCAACCAATCATACTTCAAGCATAATAGGATAAACACATTACACACTTTGTTATTATCACATATACTATCAAATCACTTCATCCACTCACCAGGACACCTTTATGACATCACCATGACATCACTAACAACTCTACAATAGTAACTCTATATATATATATATATATATATATATATAATTTTAAATGATGAATATACTTGTATAAATGAACTGGAGGGTATGGTTTTGATTGGATTTATTTGGCTTTATATTCAAACAAATTTATACATACATGGTGAGATTATAGTTTTAAACTCTTGAATATGTTATGTAATCATGTATCATGCATACTTGTTTATATATGAATTTGGGAACTTTAAGTGTAATTCTTATCATGTAACCCAGATATTAGTAGGTGAATGAGTGACTGTAGATTATACACTCAGACTTATGTATAGAAATATACCTAAATATGATAAATTTACATGGCAGAGTTAATTTTTTAAATTATGTTCATTATATATATGAACTACACATATTTTTGGATGTGATTGTTTATTATTGTTTATTTGTATTTATCTTGAGATTTGTAAGAGTTATGTGTAGTTAATAGAAGGACTGGGTAAATGGGTTTAATTATATATATTGCATAGTTTATTTGGCCAAGTTTAAGTGTTTATGTAGAAAAACCCAAGCTGGGTATGGTCAACTATGTTTAGTTGTTATAATGACAAAATATGAGTTGGGTATAGTCTATTGTGTGTTTATTTTTAAATGGAAAACTTAAATCGATTAATTTTATTTAGTTGATTAAATAGTTTTGGTGGATAAGTGAGTAGATGTATTTGATTGTCAAAAATTGGCGTGTTTTAATTATCATGCACAATGGGAATTACTCAGTTTAAAAAAAGGTTATGGGGCCTTATTTGATTACATAAATGTATACTTAGTGTATACAATATACTCTAAGACTAATGATAGTGGATGTCATCTTAGGAGTATACTCTATCAAATGAAGTATTTATATGGTATTAAATTTGTTTGTGTGAATTCAAATACACACACACACACACATAAATGGTATAAATTATACATTTGTTTACTAAGTATCAAATCTGGAAAATAATATACCATTCATATATATATATATATAGAAGTATATCGTTATGTTATGGATAAAAGTGTTATTATCATAACATTGTGTAAATGATGCTTGTATATATTTTAATGTTTGTATAGAATCATTAAAATAATGTATTTAAGAGTTTTAATATAAAATATTTATGATTTTTTGGATTGGCTTTTGTTATATGTTTAATATGAACAATTTATTAAGCCCATGATATAATGATGTTTCATGGATAATTAACATTATAAGTTACTTTGTGGTTTATGTAACTGGAAATCTCGATAAATCATTACCTGGATGGTATGATATATTGAGAATTTTTTTTAGATTATATTTATTATTAGTAATAAACTTGATGTTATGGATTAATTACATTTCATTTGATAGACTAAATGAATGTATGTGATAGTTATGTACTTAACATAAATTTGTTAGCTAAAGGAAATTAATTTGAAATAATCTATTAGTTTATATATTATTTATAATTTTTTACCAAATCTTGTATTCATGACCCTAAATAAATAGTTGATATATTCCACTAGATTAATTATTACCTTCAATGGTAGATGAGGTGTAATTTGATTGAGTGGTGTGTATGAAATTAACTGATCCTAGAGATCATTTATTATTTAAAACATTAGCCAAAGTAATGTTTTGATTAAAAATCATCATTTCATATGTTAAAATAGGTTTCATATTTATGTGATATCATACTATAATGTATCTAATTATGGTAAATATTATGTATTAGATATCTTTGACACGTAGGTTTTGGTTGGTTACTCTATATTTCTGCACTGTCATTATCTACCCATCCGTGAAGGGAGGGCCATCCCCTTATTTAGAAGATAATGTGGGGCATATATGGTCTTTATTTGGTGTGGAAAAGTTCTTGTATGATGCTCTCCTTCCTAGATAGATTAATATGCTAGGGACTAGATTTGAGATTGCAGATTGATACATGAGTTGTGAAGACTCTTGAGTTGTGGAGACTCTGTTCCATGGATATTTGTATCATGTTTTATAGTTTCAGATATTATTGTGTATTTTTGAAAAATATAACATTTATACATTATAATTTTATAGCATTTGATGTAATGTTGTGTTAGTTGTGGATGAATTTGTATTATTTAATTTATGATTAGATGCAATATTTATTGTTGTTTCAATATTATTCATAATTGTCATATATGTTCATGGTGATCTTTAGCTAAGTGGATTATATATAAAAATTTTAGTTAACTAAATTAATATAGTTAGTTGAAGATAACTAATTAGGTTTATCATGGTGAAATATATATGATTAATATGTGTAATTAAATAAAAAAACATATTATATTTTGGTACAACTTAGTGTGGTTGTTATATGATGAAACCTTTGAAATATAAATATGGATCCTACCAAATTTGTCAAGTGATAAAATATGATTCAAATATAAATAATAAAACATTAAATACCTTTTTGTGACCACTTGAAAACATATCTCTAACCTATTGACATCTTTGAAACCTCTTGAATTTATGTAACCAAAATTATAATAATTGAACTATATGCCCCCTTTTTAGGTGAGTGGTGTTCTTTCATATCCCTCATCTCAAAATAAAAAGGATATGTAGAGATGAAATTTTAAAAAATGTGATAATAATTACAACACATTTTTAACACATATATAATTATATAAATATTTAATTATCATATCTCATCAATAACCTTAAACTAATATACTGAAACAAAATCAATAAAAGTAATGAAAATTTATATGGAGGGACAAGTGACATACACAAATGAAATATGAAATGGTGGGAAAGTGATATTCCCCAATTTATTAAGAGAGGGGGAATATGAGATATGTCAAAATGTGAAATTTTTTCCCAATATGGATAATATCTAGTAATAAATATATCTATAAAAGTAAATCCCAAATTGAATAAGATATGAAAAAAGACATGGTGAAATTTTTATTTGATATAATAAAATTAAAATATATTGAAAAATGGGTACATCATGCCTCTCATGGAAATGTATAATAAATTAATAAAATCAATAGCATGCCCATGTATATTTGATCTATTTAAGTGCATAAATGAGTTTTTTTTAATGTAGGAAAGATACAATCAATGAAATAAAAACCATAAGACATGCCACACTATGGACAAATTATAGTAAAAAATATATATCATAACAATTGTGTAGCATGACCCATTATAGGAATACATATGATAAATATAAGAATATTAATGAATATCCCTTCTTTATTGGTTTGGGAATAGACTCTATATAGTTATTCACCTTTGCTTACATAATATTTAGGCTAGGCTAAGCACTAATAAATTTTTTTATATTAAACTCATTGAATGGTAATATGTCACCATTGGATTTGATTATTATGGAAGTATCTCTTGTCTATTTACAAATCATTCCCTCATCCAAAATATATTATTTTTGGGGTCAAATAATCTACACTTGACATCCTCTCCCTTTACATCAAGTATATCATCATTATTTCCCTCTATATATATGGTTCAGTTGAGTGATTGACCCCATGTGTGTGTGTGTGTGTGTGTGTGTGTGTGTGTGTGTGTGTGTGTGTGTGTGTGTGTGTGTGTGTGTGTGTGTGTGTGTGTGTGTGTGTGTGTGTGTGTGTGTGTGTGTCAAGGGAATGTTACTGATTTTATTACTTGATAATTAATTTCCATTATGAGAATCATGTGCCCATTTTTCAATATATTTTAATTTTCTTATATCAAGGAAAAATTTCACCTTATATCAATTTTAAATCTTATTCAAATGTGTGTGTGTGTGTGTCCACACACACACACACACACACACACACACACACACACACACACACACACACACATGTATGTGTAGTTATGTGTGTGTGTGTGTATGTATATGTGTATGTGTATGTATAAATATACATATACATATGTGTGTGAGTGTGTGTGTATCTATATACATATATACACACACACACACGCATGTGTGTGCACACACACACATGTATGTCTATTTATGTGTGTGTATGTATATGTGTATGTGTATGTATAAATATGCATAAACATATACATATACATATATGTGTGTGTCTATCTATATAAATATATACATACACACATGCACGTGCACACACACACACACACACACACACACACACACGTATGTGTAGTTATGTGTATGTATGTATATGTGTATGTGTATGTATAAATATACATATACATATGTGTGTGAGTGTGTGTGTATCTATATACATACACACACACACACACATGTATGTCTATTTATGTGTGTGTATGTATGTATATGTGTATGTGTATGTGTATGTATAAATATGCATAAACATATAAATATACATATATCTATGTGTGTATCTATATACATATATACATACGCGCGCGCGCGCGCACACACACACACACACACACACACACACACACACACACACACACACACACACACACACACACACACGAAAAAGGACATGGTGAAAAATTTCCTTAATAGAAGAAAATTAAAATTCTATTGAAAATTTGGTGCGTCAAACCCATAATGGAAATGTATAATAAATTAAAAATTAAATAGCATGCCCCTATGTATTTGATATGTATGAGTGCATAAATTATTTTTAATTAATGTAGTAAAGATACACTTGATGAAATAAAAACCATAAGACATTCACCACTATGGACAAGTTCTAATAAAAAAATTCTCATGAGAAATGTGTAAGTATCATGACCCATTTAATGGAAATATATGATCAATATAATGATATTAATGACATATCCCTTATTTATTGGTTGGGGAATAGAATCTATATAGTTATTATCCCATTCTCATGTAATATTTGAGCTAGGATAAGTACTGAGGGGATTTTTCCACTAAACACGTTAAATGTACATATGCCATCATTGGATTAGATTATTATGGAATTATCTCTTCCTCTTTTCAAAATCATCCCTCATCCAAAATATATTATTTGTCAGGGTCAAATAATTTACACCTGACATCCTGTCCCTCTACCTCAAGTAGATCATAACTATAGATAATGATGTTGGTGCACTATGTAGATATATCCCATGGATAGATGGGACCTCCTCCTTTGACCTCAATAATAATGATTTTATTATATAATAATATATCAATCTATCAGTAATAGTATTTTGACTTTAATGACCTCTATATATGGGGTCAATCAAGTGCATGGTTATATAACTACCCTTTATTGACCCCATATATAGGTTCGTTATCGATCCCTGTAACTATAAAGGGTTACCTAATATGGAAAATATATAGGTAATTTAAGTATCTAAGGACCACACCTATTGTTAAAAATGTATAATAAATGAAAGGATATTTTAGAATAAGATACACCCCTTAATGGGAAATATATAATCAATATAAAAGAGCACAATCAAGTCCTTACACAAAATAGATGCATGATTGGGATCATCAAGATGTAAGCAAGGACATAATATATATACATGATATTGATAATCATGAATAAAAGATCTAGGGAAATTTTGGTGACCAAACCACTAAATTGAAAATAAAAATCATCCATGTTCATGAGAAATAAATCATGTGAAAAAAATTTCAACAAATATTCTCTTCAAAGGAATAAAAAAATTAACAATCAAATCCAAGTAGAAAATAAAATACATTGAATCAAAGAAAATTATCTTGCAAGAAATATAAGTTAAATCAATAAAAAATATATTTAAAATAATACTTAACCACAATTCACCTAGAAACAACTATGAATCCCTCATTATATGAATACAATTTAAGTCTCATACCTACTATATGAATAACTATCAAAAGTGGTGTCTCTAACATAATGAAATGTATGCTTGAGTACAAATTTCTTTATATTCATACTAAGTAATGATGGTTTAATTTTTGTTTTTATTTGATCTTGATGCATTGTTTTATTTAATACCCATTTTAGTTCATAATAAGTCTTACCTTTATTCATACCTTGGCTATTAATGTATTTAAACTTATGAATTAGTGTTCTAATTTTTGTATTTTTAATCTTAATATCACCGTAGTTGATAAGGCTCCAATTTTTTATTAAAAGTAAAGAATTTATTTTTCAAATTCTATTTAAATTTATGATACTCATAATAAAATCATGTATCTTAACATGTGTCTATGTAATCATGTTAGATTTAATCATATTATTTAAAATTTATTGCATTCCTTATGATAAATAACATGGTATTTTTATGGTTTTTGTAGTCATCTAAAATGTCCTTTTAGTGCAATGAGTGTCAATTGAGACCACTTTATCCTAGATTAGCCCTAGACCTATCTTAGGACCTCTTTTAATCCTTTTCCAACTTTCATGTGGGTAAAAATCACTTTTAGATATACCAAAAGTAGCACTAATCCATCACCTAGGCACCTTGGCCCTTTGTTCACCAACTTCTACCACCTAGACATTAACATAACCCTTTAGACAATATCACACTTAACTATTGACCTAGGGATCACACTACTATTTGTTTGTTCATTACTCTCCCAACATATATCTTTCCATTACGTAAAGCATTCTTAGGATCATCATTGATCTATTTCACATCTTGATAAACACTAAAATGTGATATATACACCACTTTCCTTCAATTTTTCATTAGATGGAAATTAGATGCAAATATTCATAAACAAACTCAAGAATAGTTATAAAAATCAATGTTAGTGATCCCTATTCTATCCTACTTCTACATTCACCCATATATAGTATCATAGAGCTCAGATTAATCAGATTTATAGTCTCAAGTCACACTCAAAGCACTCAAACTGACATTCATACTAGCATTCACTTGCAATTGCACCAACATTTAGATTGGGAGAACTAAATTGACCTTGATCCCATTTCAAGGTATTGGTATGTAGGCAATACTTAGAACATGGGGTGTTGAGTTCATGCCCACCTTACCCTATTAATTATAATATTTACTAATTGTGCTCCTCAAATACCCTAACAAACATGGAGGCCCATTATTTTGGGCCCATTCAAATGAATCAAAATATGGAATAGATAGTAAACCAGCATCCATACACACAAGCACAAACTCCTCAAAACTAGGTGAAGGTACACCCATATGTTCACTATCCCTTCTTATAAAAAGGATACTAATTCATCCTAGAGGATATTAACATAGTGCATTATTATCCATAAGACCACACTACTATCTAGGAGGGTTTTTTACTCTTGTTTCTAATTCATGATACTCTGTACAACCCATATACGAGTTTTTAATCTATTTTTTTCTATCTCAATCAGTTTTTAGATAATTACATATATTTTAATTCATTTTATATTTATAGAATAATTATAAAAGTTAATTATTATATAAATTAAAGGATATAATTATTGTATATTTATTACCTAATTTATTATTCCAACACTTTAGTAAACTAGGGTTTTACATTCCATAATTTAATTAAAATCTAAATCATTGGTGAACCCAACTTAATTTGAATAGTGAAAAAACTCTAGTCATATATGCTCTTAGGGTTTATCTCCTTTTATTTTCTATGCTCAAGAATTAATTTAAAAATCTCAAATTTTATTCATTTTTTTTATTTCTGTAATCTTTCATAGATTTAATTTCTTAAAATATTTGAGATACATAACTTTTTATTTTCCTACTTCCCAACCTACAATTGTAGAATTCAATAACTGATTTATTGAGATTGATAAGAAACATTTGAAAGATTTCATATTTAAACATCCTAATATGTAAGATGACATTATATGTATTGTTCAAGTAGAGCTCTTGAAATCCACTAAAAGTCAATCTTCCAATCCCACATATACTAATATTATTACACTTACTATAGGGACAACTCAAAATCTACAATAGTGAGATAAAACTATCCAACCCTCACTAGTGGCACAACCTCTTGTGGCTAGTACACATACCTCTTATTTAGATGTATAATCCCTATGGTAGGAGGTCAATTATCTATAGTCTAAGGTGTTAAAGATTCATTAGGGTGATAGTAGACCATCTTATGCCTTCGATTATCATATGCTCCTACATACACCTTTGGAGAAACATATAACATTAAATCCTTTGCCCTTCAAATTTATGGTACCCAAGATTACTCTGTATGATGGTAAGGGTTACCCAAAGCATCATATATATGCTTTTCACATATCATGTTGGTACTACATATCCAATGATTGGATCCTCACTAATTTTTACCCTCAAAGTTTAAAGGAATATTCATTACAATGGTTCTATGATCTTCTTAATCAATCCATCACAACATTTAATAAATTGGTAGATATGTTTTTAGCACACTTTTCAATCAACATCAGTGATAAGATTTCATATGCTCAAGTTGCACAACTCAAAAATAAATCTAATGAGCTAATATTTAAATATGTATTATGATATAAAACTATATTATAAAATATGACTATCCCCATGGAAGATAAATAACTCTAAGACATATTCAAGTAACACTTATTACCAATGTTACATGAATCTATACTATTCAAAAGCTTTCCATCTTTCACAAATATATGTCATACATTGAAATAATGTGAAGTTAAGCTTATCTCCATCAAAAAATTAAAGTACACAACTAGATTATAATCAACTAATAAGAGTTATAATAATCCACCATATAAGTTGAGGCCCAATGAAAATAATAATGATCAGAAGACAATGTTTAATTTATCTTTTGAGCTAGTTCCTCACATGGTTTTATCGGCTCCTCCAAGGAGACCATTCATAAATTTTATTGAATCACTAGCATGTGTTTTCCAGTATTTATTGGAATGCAATGTCATATCTCTCCCTCCCATCAAAAAGGTTGATATAACTAGGCCTCTTCCAAATATTTATTACCCCAATGAATTTTACTATTATCATAAGGCAAGAGACCATAATACAAATAGATGCATTAGTTTGCAACATAAGCTACAAGATTTGATAAATGCTAATATCATTGATGTCAACACTCCTATAGAGGCACCCAGAGCACAACCAATAGAAGTCAAAGCATTAAAAATATTTTTAGATTTATTTCTAAAGCACATGGCTAATGGGACAACAATAAATTTTGATGTTTTTTATACTTATTAGGCACATCCACCACCAACATATTACTATACTCATATTATGGACACACACCCTCTCAATAATATCATTGGTGTGTACTATAATAAAACACCAACTAGATCTCTAATCACTTTCTCAAAGTAGGATATCATTGATGATGACTTAAATTTATATGCACTCTTTATATGAGCTTACATTGATCATCATTTTATTTAGAGTGTCATGGTTGATAATAGGTCAATCATTAATATGTGTAAAATCACACTTTTACAACACTTAGGTTATTTAAAGTAGGATATTTATCAGATATATATACAATTATTCATAGCTTGAATGGCCATGCTTAGGGTTCCATCAGGGATATAGTACTTCTATTACAAGTTGGACCTACACATGTGGCCACTAGATTCTTAGTGGTACCTAGTGCCAATAAATTTGAAATTTTATTATATAGGCCTTGGATATAGTAGATACGGTCCATCCCATCTACCGTACAAAAATGCCTTAAGTATATACATATTAAATAGGTGGTTATAATAGAGGACCTTCCATAGGAATATACCTTACCTATTCCACATCTAGTTACAAATAGACACCAATTACATCTCCAAACACATATTTTATTATCACACCCATGATATCATTTGAGTAACCAGTGCAGGTGAGGTCTACTCTTATATCATTACCATGCACACATAGTCTCCCATGGAGACATTTATTAGAGATAACATTGTGTCATATACATGTTATTTATTCTAGAGAGCATTTATCCACCCCATTGTCATCCCAATCAGTGTTAAAATATAGATCACCCATGCTAGATCACCCATGCTAGTTACAACTTCTTATACCATATGGGTCCATAAGAACCCCACAGTTCATAGGCCTATTCATTCAACTATGTAGATTCAAAGCCCCACTACATAGATAGTTTTAGGTATAGATTACTCATTAAATTTGATTCAAATATATTATATACATCCTTACATAACATGGGTATTCACTCTTCCCTTATTTTATACAGGACACATTGCTAGTGAGTCTTTTGTGAGACTCAATGGTTAGTATGTTCCTCTCTACTTGTACATAGTTTATATTACCTTGATCCTTGAATATATTTTCGTTTTCATGTTTATTGTACATTGTTTATACTTATAAAACATAAAAAACAATATAACATTTCAAAAAATAAAAACTTGAGATTGTATGTATTTCTTTGTTTATATTCCTTATATTTTCCAGGTACTACATATGTTATCTATGTTAGTATAGTCATTTTTATCATACATACATGCTTAAATTTTTTATTCAAGTGTTTATAGATGACTATAAGATTAAATTCATCTACATAGATCCAAATTTGCTACTATCTACCCATTAGGGGCACATACATCAATACATAGATTCATCACTGATACACTCACCCATTAGGGGAATAATACTACATATCTTCTAGTTTTCTAGGTTATATCTTCCTATACTTTATATCACATATTTGACATAGATTATATCTTGATATTGATAATCCTATACTAAGATTTTTTGTTGGCTACCACTACTATAGACTCAACTTATGTACATTTTTCTCTTACATGGATTTGTACCACATGTTTATGTATACTTCCATTTATAGCTTTATTAGTTTATATTTGATTTTATATCATTGATTCTACATCTATTCAAGTACATTTGAATATCATTTTTCTATGGATATAAGCTAATTCCTTTCAGTATATGTATGGTTTGAACATGTTCCCATGTCATTTTGTGTGCCTTCTTGGTTGTATATGTAGACATTTGAACATGTCCTTTCATGTGGCTCCAGGCCAACCTTGATTAATCTATGTATATGTGGGAATTTAAACATGTCCTTTTATGTTTTATCTTTATTAGGCTTAGTGACATCTACCCATGTCCCTTGTATTGTTATGGCCTCTTGGCTTATTCTGTGTGTCTAATGTGTTTGTATGTATGATCTCATATATACATCATGGCCATGACACTTTTATCTTTTATGTTGCTTTCACACTTAGTTATTGATGCAATGAGGGACCTCATGCATCTTCCCTTCCTCCTTGGGTGCCTTGATAGACTCCATGTTCCATCCCCCTAGGTATTTACTCATATCATATCTAGATTTATTGTTCATAAACATTCTTACATTATTATTTATATCTTAACAACCTTATGAATGCTAGATCTAACATATATATTACACTACCAACTTATGCTCAGATTATTTTACAATCTGATGTCATGTATACACATTATATTGGTTTATCATGTAGATATCATATGTTTTCAGTCTAACACATAGGATACATAGATTTTATTTTGATGATAGTCATTTCAGAGATTCAATAAATCCCCTCAAAAGAGGGGGTATTCATAAGGGTTTATCATAGAGATAATGCCATCTAAATTCACTTAAAATATAGTTGAAACATGAAAACATAGATTACAAAGCCTAGATTCAGGAAAACATAGTGGAAAATAATCACATATAAATCAATTTCAATTTTGAATAGAAAGAACATAGTTTATCAATAACACAACACAGAGGACACTAACATAGTGTGTTACTATCCAAGTGACTACGCTACTATCTAATATCCCCATAAATATAAAATTACAAATTTTTTATAAAGGTGCTTTAGTTATAATTTATATTTACATAGGTTCAGTCATATATTATTAGATATACTCAATTATATATATGATTACACAATTTTTCTTAGATTCAAGACATCATGCATGACATGATCACTCTCATTTTAGTTTCAGATACTTAGGCATAAATTATCATGACTCAGTCCAAAATCCATATGCATAGATATTACAGTTATGGGTAGGTGCATGCCACATTATTCCCAAATGTTTAGTTTGACACCAGTACTCTTAGATTGAATGGTAGTTCCATGTCATTATCCACATTGTTATTCCAGACACCATTTGCATTATTTTATCATGAAATTGATGCCTTATTCCATACACAATGGTTTGCATTACTAAGTAGTCCTTGAGCTACATTCTTGAGATTTTGAGTGGCCTTAGATCCATCTTATATAGTTTTAGTTACATCACAAAGCTTAAATTACATTGTGAAAATTTAGTTTTAGATGCATCTACCACACATTGGTAGGAAATGATGGAATCATAACCTACTTGATTTCTTAATCCACCTAAATAAGATGGTTGGACAAACCATCAATCCAATCTAAGTTATTCATAGATTAATATCCACTAAGTTCGGGTGGGTAATGATAGGGTCATGTCCAGATTGAGTTTTTTATGAATGCAAACATGATGATTGATCAAGACATCAAATCAATCCATGTTATTCCTCATTTGATCACCCTCTACATGCACACATAGGATGTCATCAAGTTTTAGCATTGGTTCACATACCTAATGAGTTGTATTTATTCCCTTCATTTTTATTTTGTCTCTTTACTAATTTTTGTAATTTATTTTGGTGTTTTTTAAGTAAGGACTAATTCCTTCAATTTTCATTTACAATATACATAATGGAGCACACTTCATAGACTCAGACCTAGATTCATGGGCTTCACCTCTTCGGTAAGTCCAAGTACATTATTTTCCTTTCTCCAATTAATTTTTCTTTGATACATTTCTAAAATAAAGAGGAGAGGCAAATTTAGTCAAATAAAATGTCATTTCATTGTAATGAGTGTCGCTTGAGACCACCTTTTCCTAGCTTAGCCCTAGACCTATATTATGACCTATTTTGATCTTTTAACATATTTTGTGTGGGTCCAAACCACTCCTAAATATACCAAAATTATAAATAATCCATCCCCTAGGTGCTCAAACACTTATTTCACCATATTCTACCACCTAGACATTAGTGCGGTCCTTTGGACACTAACACACTATGTTATCGACCTAGGGACCATGCTACTATCATTTTTCTCTTTACTCTCCCAAGATATATATTTTCATTACCCAAAGAATTCCTAGGGTTGGCCTATACCTATTTAACATATTTATAAACACCAAAATACTATATATACACCACTTTCATTCACTTATCCACTAGATGTAAATTATATGCAAATACTCACATAAATTTATGCAAATCATGGTATTTGATCCCTATTCTACCTTTCTTATGTATAAACCCATATAAAATATTATAAATCTAAGATTACTAATATATATAGTCTCAAGTCACACTCAAATCACTTAAAATGACACTCATAATAGAAATCACTTGCACTTGCACCAACACTTATATTAGGAGGGATACATTGGGATTGATCACCTTACAAGGTAGTGCTATGTAGTAAATTATCAATACTGGGGTGTTGAGGTCATTTATAACCTACCCTACTAATGCCACTCTTTTATACGTGTGCTCCTCAATTACCATAAAAAATATGGAGGCCTAGGTTTTTGCACTTATATTGGTCCAAATAGGTAATAGATAATGAGCCAACATTAATTCACACAAGCACAAATTCCCTAGAACTAGGAAAATTTAAATGCATAACTTCACTATCATTACATGTAAAATGACACTACCATGCCCCAAAGGAAAATAACATAGTGTAATACCATCCATAGTATTGTACTATTATTTATGAGGGGTTTTGACTCTTGTTTCTAGTTCATGACATTTTGTATATCCTTTGTACCAATTTTCAACCTATCAATCATTCATCTCAGTTTGTTTCTAGCAAAGTACATATCTTGTAATTAATTATATATTTATAGAATAATTAGAAATTTTAATTATTTTATAGATTAGAAGTTTTAATTATTGCATATTTATTCCTTGATTTATTATTCTAAAACTTTAGTAAATTAGGGTTTTACATTCAATAATTCTCTTACAAGCTAAATCATTTTCTCTATATGGTCGACTAATTATGATTAATCATTTGTAAATGAAAAGTATTCAATTATTTTAAGTTGATAAATTCACATTAATTATAAAATATGTTTGAAGGTATTCATCACTAGATAATGCATCAGATGGGTTATTCTCAATTGAATTAACCTCATCAATTAGCTAAAAATATCTAAATTATATAGTAATGATTTTATTCACTTATTCCATGTAATGTTTCTTATATATATAAAAAAATGTTTATATAAGATTTTTATTCCAATAATTTCATGATTATAATCTCTTACATATCCATGATTCACTTGAAAAGGTATATATATTTTAATCTATAATCTTCATTATATCCAATACCTTGACTAAAGTGATGAAAAATTGGAATTATTTATTTATTTAATGCCTTCCTCACATTTATCTAAACCATGGCCTTTATATCCTATTTTATATGCACATCTTATTCCAAATCCATATTGTTTCAATGATGCCTAAATAATACTAGGAGGTTTTCTTAATTTTATGACTTTACAACAATTATCTATTGTATCTCTTTTAACTTTATCATTGTAAAATAATGTATCAATAATCATAAATTATTTAATAATAATGTTTTACAATGTAAGATAATTTTTTCTAACATCAAAAGTTATCATATTTAGTTTATACTCCCCAAGTCTATTTGGTGTAAGTTTTATCATGTATAGTTGTTCATATATGTTATTAATCTTATAATCATCATCCTCAATTTCATTATAAGTGTTGCCATAGTCACCAAATTTTAGTGTGTGTATTTTTTCCATTTGAATAACTTACTCATGTTTCATAACTGATGGTTGTATTTTATTAAGATGTAAAATATTTCTCTTTATGGGTTCTAACATCTTGTAAAACTGGAAAGGAACATCATCAATAGGACAAGAATATATGGACTCCTCATGAAAAAATATTAAGTAGATATGTAATGTAGAGAGGACCACATGAATGGAATGAATCCATTACATACAAATTAAAATAATATAGCTCACTTCATTATATATCATTTGACATTTAATAACTATAGTTTGTGGTCAAATAATTATGTTTAATGTATTTTTTTGAGATCCTTTCTTGATTGATTTTCAAATCATTATATGATTATATAGTGATTTATAAGGGCCTTTTTTTATTACAATTGTATTAATAATGTATTAAATTCAAATATTCAAGATTGAATGATTTTTTATAAGGAAACATTTCATCTCTTTATTATGTATGATAACTTGGAATATAGAATGGTAAATGTTGGTTCATAATGTCTTCGGAAGGTAATTCCTCTAACTCAAAAGACATGAGTTTATCACTGTCCATCAAGTTTTTAATAATATAATTGAAGTATGTAGATTTTGTATTATGTGGTAAGTTATTTCACACAAGGCCTCATAAATTATATCCTAAAACACATTATACCATATAAGTGATTCTAGGGATGACCTCTTATAGAGAAGGGCAAACAATGGTTCTAACCCTCCCTATTGTCTCAACTTTTATTTTGTTGATACAGATTAAATGCACACCATATATTTAATGAGGTAACTTCTAACATTTTAGGATCTTAATGGAGGTAAAATCTACTCTAGGGCATGAGTTTTAGGTATGGGTTGGACAACTGGGTGGTGGAATAATATGATGAGTATGTAGGTTGTTAAACTAGGTGTGAGTGGATGAGTGAAAACTAAAATAAATTGAATCATACCTATGTTGTATATATGGAATTTATTCTATATTAGGTATACTTCAATAAAACTCCAAAATGGTGAAAGGTAGAGCAAAAAATAAGGCTCTATGATCTATAGTCAATTTGTCCTCCTAAGGCCAAATGTCAACCCCTATAACTAAAAACTTCTCATAGCACCCACATAAGCCTATACATGGTGACATTATGACTGATTATGTCTCCTAATTACTTCTTAAATTCATTTAACACTCCTAGAGCATCATTGAGTCTGTTTGTGATCACCATATCTCTTAGATGTTTTGGGTCCTTAGCGGATGTCCTTAATCATCATAATGTTCATTGAATATCATAATAAGGGGTATAAGTCTAAATGTACTGTCATGATTATGTAATAACTTCAACTTATGTTAAGTGTCCTCATGGTGTGTGAGTATGTTTAGATGTCTTTAATAAAGGATTGAAGTGGTCTTATGGTTTAGAGTGACTTAATAAAGATGGTTGAAGATGGAAGATGATGACTCACTATGAGTTTCTTTAGTATATTTGGTATAGTAAAGTATGGTATGATGACTATGAGCCTTTGAAGGGTGATGAGAATACATAGAATTTTATTTCAAACTTTTAAGAAAGCTATAAGGTACTTTTTTTTAATATTCATTAGCAAATTTTCTTTGATGTTATGTGTATGATTGTATAAAAGGAAGGGTTTGGTCTTAAAATTAAAAAAAAATGACCTCAAAAGGCCACTAAATCATTCATAACATCTTTAAATCACCTTCGTGATCATTATATTCCTCTACTCAAATGGTTCATACTTTGAAATTGTCCCTTATATGAATATAGAAGGTTATTTTCCATCAAAAGAAATCCAACATATGAAATATGCCCCCTTTTTTATCTCCAAATATTATTACTTGTTTTAAGATACCTTTTGACTTGAATTATCCTTCATGTTTCCCTAAAATGGTATTTTTAAGCTTAAAATGTGGAAAAACATAGAAATAGTAGAGTTTTTAATTATTTATTGCAATTTGTATGGACTTGTACAAACTTTTCCATACAAGGGAGGTCAAGAGTTTGAAGGTGGAGTCATGGAAGGTGTTTCAGAGAAGATTCTTGGAAAAAGGACATTAAACAAGCCAAGAATTAACCCTCTTACTCCATTGAGCTCCTTTGTAGTTTGGCAGACCCCTTTAGGTTTGTAGATGGTACAACCATGAGAGAGAATATCAAGATATAAAATTTTGGGAAAAGGAAGGGACCCTAGATAAATTCCACCTCTAGTAATTTGTTCTCATTTTGAATCTCTATCTTTTATGAACAATGTTTAAGAAGGTAAGACACTAATGATGGCTTATCAATTCAGGTAGGGAACTGGTTTTCTTTGTTTTCTCCTCTCCTAAGCATGGTGAAAGAAAAATGGAAGGTTATGGATCTTGTTAAGAGTTTGAAACTCTTTCCCAAAACATTATCCAACCTCATCTCACAAAAGTGAGTATGTATAGTTAAATAATAGATAAACTACCAATATGTAATCTACAAGCAAGATGAAGATAGTATATGACTCATGGTGGATTCAAGGTTGTCAAGACTCATTAATACATTGTATGCAATGTCTAGATCATGGAAAGTGTCCTCCTTTCAAGTTTATCAAAGTTTCCTCAAGGTTTTATAACCTCTCAACTATCAATCTATAATCAACATCCTCATAGTCTCATTTTAGGATATGTTAAGGTAACTTATCATATGTTAAGGTAGCTTTGATAATCCTAGGTTCTTTGTTTCACTATGTATGATTATTTAAGAACCTTCAAAATGATATCTATTATTAAGGTATATGCTTATGATTTCCTAGGATCCTTAAATACTATCTAAACAATGGATTCATGATTCATTGTACTCCCTCATGCTTCATTCTATTTTAATATTATTTCACAATACCATTCAACCATAGTTGTGACCTTATCAATCCTCTCAGTATTCATATAGATTACATTATCATCATATACATATATTACTACCTATTTCACATCCACATCATGAATCAAAGTTTTGGTATATTTATGTATTATTGAGAAACACCATGATCATGAAGATGAATCATGTAGCCTAAAAATCTATTAAATGGATAAATCATTACTTACAAGCTATAAATAAACATCTATAGCCAATGAGCCTAGTGGTAGTCTTGAGGTCTATTTTTGAGTTTCAAGGGCTAGTTGAGAAGAGGAGGTGAATGGTTGGTTTGAAGTGTGATATTATTTTTTAGGACAAGGATATATCTCAAGGGGATATAATTTTAAAGGATTTTTTATCTTAGGAAACACCTCAAAAGAAGCTATAACCATCTTGGTGATGATATATAGCTAAGTGAAGCAAAATTTAAATATTTTGCATTAGAGTGAAAGTTGAACCTATTAGGTATGGAAACCTAAATATTTGTTTGAAGCCTTTATTAGTACTCTAATAAAGTTAAATACACTAAGGGAGGTTTATAGTGACATCTCAACCCTTATGACATAGTCCCAACTCTAAAGAAAACACCTACAGGTGACTAGGTAAATAGTTGGTCTTGAACCTAGTAAGGACATAAAAAAGGGTGAGAGAGAGGTTTAAAGTTTAATTGAAGAGTAAAAAATAATTAAATATTTAAGGATATTTAATACTATAGTGATAACTTAATATACCTAAAGGATTAAATAAATAGCATGCATCTACAACCAGTCCCAACAGACAGTCGATGCGTGTAGCCACTTTTAGGAAAGTTTTTAGTTTTGAGGCCTATGAAGGTTATCAAGCTTTAAAAATTACTAAAAAAATTCATTTTTAGTATATTAGGATAATAATTATATCCTAAATGTCACATTACTAGTGGTAACATTCATTTTTCTATCTTAGAGCTCTTACAGTCAATTGATAGTCATTGATGAGACCAAATGAGCATTTTAGAGGTTTGAGGACAAGATAGTTATATTGGAAATAATAAAAGGTTTTTAGGAAATTATATATGATATTAAAGGTTTTCATATGCTATTTGTGATTGAAAATAGTTATGTTACAAGTCAAAATGCCCTTGAGGGCTAGCTAAAGAAGATAGACCTACATATGCCTATATTCATGAATTAGGACATATAACAGTCATAGGGATTAATAGAGAGATAAATATACCTAAATGAGAGGTAATAAAGGTGAAATATGTGTTTCATAATCATTAAAACCTCAATTTAAATGGAGGAACACCCAAATAATCATTATGGTCTACTCATTTCTATTAGGCCTAATAGACCTACGCAAGCCTGTATACAAAAAATCAAAGAATTTGCTTTTGAGGTGACCTAAGGATGAAAAAAATGAGGAATAAATATGAATAAAATGATTTAGTATTCAAATTTTAAAAATTCTTCAATTTTATACAAGGAAACATTTAACCTAACCATAAGGGTTTCATATACTTAACTATGTGCAAACCCTAGGGTAGAGGAATGAAGGGTGTATAGAGCATAAAGTGAAAAGAGGCTAAAAATAAGGAATTTTATCACCTATAAAACATGTTATAAAGTTATGAAACTCATTCAACCCTATCTTGGAAATAGAGGTAACTATTCAGACCTCTATCTTCCCCAAACACATATACTGGTAGACTAACCTACAAGCACAATAATAAGATAATGGAGATAGAATGGAGTATGGAAAGACAAAGGTAATTATATAAGAATTATATTTAAGTTAATAATATTATATATTGAGTTTTAACCCCCTAATATCATCTAAAGGTCACTTGGACCCTCAAAAATAGTCAAGGCTAATTAGGCCTAAAAACCTATTTTAGGCCTAGAAGGCCAACATCACATTGAAGCATAACTAAAACTTATCCAAGAATATTTATAACTTTAATGAGGGTTTAAATTATTATTAAATTTTTATGAAGTATATTTAAAGAAAGTTAAAGTAGAAAAGGTCAATTTGAATCTCAAGAACTAACTCAAACTCCTAGTCCTAGACATTCAATTTGAACTATCCATTCAAGTGATTGGATATTTCACCATAGAGAGGCTTGAATAAAATGATATTATAATTATTTAGGTACCATTATGAACTTTAAATAATTTTTTATTTTAAATTTAACTTTAGGTCCCCAATTTTATGAACCATTACTAACACTACAATCATGTCCAAATTACTTATAGAAGATTACAAGGACACTTCCCTAAATTCATATATTGATAGACATTTTAAATGGGAAATAAATATACTCAATGAAGTTTAAGGGGTATGTAAAATAAATATACATAATAATAATATTTGGTTTAGATTTCCATACTCTATGAACCATTGTTAAGATGGTGGACCTCCAAAACACTCTTTAAACCCTACTAGAGACTAGTCCTAAGGAAAATGGATATTTTGGAAACCAAAAGCTCATGAGCAACCTAATAAACACCTAAAACATAAATTACACTCAAATAGGGTCATGACCATGGTACTGTGCTATATAGAATTGTACAAACCTATCAAAAAATTGTGTATTTTTAGGAAAAATGGTATAAAATGAGGTATAAGGTAGTTTAAGATGTTACAAATCATTAGAGATGTTTTTTTGGAACTTTTATATCTTCTAAAATCCTTAGATGTCAAAAAAAAAAATCTTATAAGTGCCTCTATGAGTCTTTCTTAAATAACTAATGTATAGAAATGAAGAAGAGGTGACCTAGTCACCTTTGGATAAGGTTGTAGGTGTGAACTACTCAAGAGGGATTATGGTATGGTGTAAGGTGTTTTTCCATGCCTAAAAATAATATATTTACAATTTTTTAAGGTTTCATAAAGTTTTTCCATGGATATTCAAGCACAAACATCATGTAACTAGGCCTACTTGGTCAATAATTAAAGTTGAATAATGGCATAAGGAGACTATTGAGAGAGTTGATGTAGAGTGATAAATCCATGTAACTAATACTTAAGTAGAAATAAATGCACATTCCATGGTCTTTATAGAGGAAGAAGTCATTTTATTGACTTGGTCATATGCTCAAAAGGAGGAGAGGCTATTGTACACTTGATGATGGCATAACTACACCCCATTGATGTTGTAACTACCAAGAAGAGAAGATTATTAAACCAAAAAGGGCATATCCATGCATTTAATGAGGTTGAAAAATTAAATCACATCCTCTACTACCCCACCTTAATGCTTAAGGAGTCATCAAAGGGCATTAATACATGGAGATTCATTAGGAGGATTGAATAACTATTTATAATTGTAATAATCAATGTACTATGGTCATTGATGACCTTTTCCTCTCACCTCTATGCCACTCTCCCTCTCCTTTTTACCTTATTATGCTATATATTTAGGCCTTATGGCCTTGATTTATGATCCCTCACTTGGGTATGAGGAAACCCTACTAATATTGGCACTTTGTAACATCTTAAGTGAATACAAATTACTATTTTTAGATTCCATGATATAAGTTTAGTGTTTTTATTATTATTTTGATTTTCACATGTGGTATTTTTCTCACTTTGAAGGTCTTAATATCACCTATTTACTAGTAGATGATCTTATGCAGGTCACATATAGTATTTGAATGTTGAGTTTCTAATCTTGGAGTGGAGATTTGATTGATAAGTGCTTTGAATCAGGCCTTATATCATTACCCTCATGTTTTGATCACTTAGTGAAACCTTTATGTGAAACACTTTTGTATATGAATCCTTGGAATTGGAAGATTCAATGAATTTTATTACTTTATAGTGTTAGTTGAAGTCTAAATTGAGTGGATGAATGTTTACATTGGTGAATCACCATCCCTTAGAGTAGGTTTATTTTTTTCACTTTCTATCCTTCTTCACCCCAACCTTAGTAAAATGAGCCATAAGTGATGTAATAGGGGAGCTAAGCCCATAATTTATAGGTTTGGTCTAGTTATAAGGTCATCCATAGCCTTTAGGCCATTCCCATGTTAGTTTAAGTTTTAATTATAATTAAATGCTTTCTTTCAACATGGTGTAACATGGGTTACTAATAGTTATATCATGCTCAATGGGATTGAATCAAGAATTGGAGCTTCACAACAATAGCTTGATCATCATAAGGTCATCATCTCAAAGGTATGATCAATTATTGTTCATAATTTCAATGATATTAATGTGCATTGTGATGAGATATGGCTTCATACAGGGCAAATCTTTGTCATTCAATTCCTTATTAATATCCCTATGATCCTTTCAAATTCCATTATGATCCTTATCAATCCTATGATAACCCCTACCAATCCTACATTCACCCTGATCAATAGTATGAAAGACCTTATCTAGCCTATGATCCTTTTCAATATTAAGGACACCATTCTATCCCTCTTTTTGAGCCTCATTCACCTCTTTGGCAACCTACTTATCAATCTAATGAGCCATGGTAACATCATGATGTTCCTAGTGAGCCTATTCATGTCTAAAAATAATCCATATCAAGCCTTATAAAGATCTTATTGGGCTATGAAAAGCATATGGTAAGCATTACCACCTTCAAAAGATATTGGCAAGAGATACCTAGGCATAAGATTGAGAACACGAGGAATTAATTACAATAGGATAAAAAATATTGAAAATATTTCATAAGATAAGGTCATTCAAAGTTCAGTAGTGACATGTTGGATATAGGGGGTCTAGTTTCAAATATTGAGGATATATTAGTAGTAAATGAGGGGAAATAATTTCACCAATATAAATAGTATGTCCCATCTTCCATTCCACATTGGTCTTCCATTGAATTTCCTTTTACCCCTCAAGAGTGTCAAAAAATTATGTGTTAAAACCCTCAAAGTTCCTCACAAGCCTTACCAACTTTTCTTACTTAGAGGTTTGTCTAAGAGAGAGTTTAGAGTGAAGGATAAGTGTGTTTTGAGAATGATAAGTTAAATTTTTAACAACAAAATTTTTAAGGCCATTCACCCTATGATCAATAGAATGATAACTCCAATTAGATGGTGCTTGATTTTGAGGCACACCCTGATAAGCAGTTTGAGCTTGCAAACCAACTCTTATACCAGTCAGTGGAAACTATAAAAACAATCCCATCCTAGAAATACGTTTTTCCAATCATTTTCAAGGATTAAAAAATTGCAAAATAACATGTTCATACATCTAAGTTTATAACTTGGAAATGAATATATAAATTAAGGGGAGGAGGAGACCAGTTTGGTATAAACCAAAGTGTTGAAGTCAAGAATAAATAAAAAAAACATTCAACCCCCACCCCTCCCTCCACAAAATTCTAAGGCCTTCCCATCATGGAATTATATTCAAGAGAAAATACAGGATAAATATGAAGTGATGGCTGTCAAATAAGAGTATATGAGTTAGTATAATGAAGCATCCATAAAAACACCATTGTATTTGACTCACCTTATTGAGCTTTTCTAAAAATCCACCATACCACTCCTTGAGAAGGAACCTCTCCTTAGTGAGATAAGTGAAGGATATCTAGATATAGTGGTAAAATATGAGATTTATTTGAGTTAAAATTAAGAGGAAATAATCATTTGGAAACCCATTTCCATGGATAAGTGTGAATTAGTCTTTCATAATGCAAAAGAGGATGAACTCCAAGAAGTTGTTGAGGTGAAAGATGAGACATGGTGTAGGGGCATCCTATAAGGACCCCAAAGTTCATTAATTTTTGTCTTAATGTAGTCTATTAAGTGTCTCATAGGTGTTATATGTCTTGAGTAGTCATAAGGTGGAGTCTAGGTAGTCCCAAGATGCATAGAATTTGAATTCTAGCCTTTCCTACCAAAAATCTCTTTTTGAAAATTTGAATTTTGCCAAGCCTTTGTAAGGATTATTATATGCTTGTGAAGGTGGTAAGGTGTCAAAAAAACATGCCTAAGGGGTTTAGAGACTATATAAGGTTCACAAAATGTTCATAATTCTAAGTTCATGGTTTCATATAGGTCATCTTATGTAAAATCAAGAATAATGTAATATAACCATAAAAGCCTCTTTGAGGGAAAGATTCAAGAATCAATTATGCATATTTTTAGGTGAGGTAGAAGTTAGTTTTGGTTTTTGGTAGCCTATTATTCCATTTTAGGTAAAGGGATAAAGGTATTGAAAATTTTTGTAAGGATGTGAGTTTTGATGTGTTTTTTTGTAACCTCTGTTGAATGAATTAACATAAACATCTATTTTGAAGAAATGGCTTTTGTTGTTGGTTGTGTATGTTCGTTGTTGAAATAATGAGATTAGTAATTATTTCCAAGTGTGATTAAAGGAAAATGAATTTTTTTTTAAAAGAGACTTCAAAAGAACAAAATAAATCAAGGTCCCTATCAAAGAAGTGGGATACAAACCCTATTTTGGTGTGATTTTCTCTATTTACAAACTATGTATATCCAAACTGAGGAATAAAATGGATTGAAAAAATTGTTATAATAATTTAGTAATATTGTGTTTTCTTGTTTGAAATGATAAATTTAAAGATTTTTTAAGGAGAATTTAGGTTCTCATAATTTTTGAAGGAATAGACCAAGTTGAAAGGATTGAGAAATAAACCCTTGTTTGTTATTCAATGTCCATATTTCTGATTGTGTTTATGTAGATTATCAACAAAATTAATTAATAGATTATATTAAATTTTATTGAAAGGGGATTGAGTTTTTTTTAGGTTTAAAAATACATATAAATAAATAAACTCTTTATGCACAAGTATCTCTAATTCAAACCCCTGTTTCCTATAACAGTTATTGCAAGATCAGACTGTGTGCATTCCATTGAAGGTAATGATCATTAATTTGATGATTAAGTGATTTAGGTCATAAAGGTAAGTGTTCTAAATTTATTTTAATATTTATTATCTCTTTATTATAATATTATTGGAAATTATTTATTATCATAAAAACACAAGCTCATAGAGTGTCAAATTTTGGGCACATTCAAGTGTATCTTGAAGTGGAAAGGTATAACAATGGATTATTAAGGACCAAATAACAATTTGAAGACTTTAATATTATCAATAAAAACTTTGGAAAACTTTTACAAAATGTTGAAACCCCTTGAAACATTAACAATTTATTTTTGTTGGCTCTTAGGCTATGATAGAGAACTGAAAGCCACAAAGTAGGGTTTTGAGCATAACTCATATTATAATGATAAATAATTCATAAATTTATGTAATATAATAAATTTTAAGATTATATAATATAATTACATAGTTTAAAGTGTGTAAATACATATTTTTATGGACTTTTGTGAACTAAGTAGTGTTTAGGCTTGAGGAGGCCTAATTGGGGAAGGCTAATAGCTAGAAAGTGGGTCTACAAGTGGAGTTAGACCTTGAAAATTTATACACAGGTGAATATTGATAGAGGGTAGTTATAAATAATATTTTTTTATCCAAATTGCTTTTAATATTTTTATATAACCAAGAATATAGGAAAAATAGGGTTACAATGACTTTGTGTAGTGTATATAAAGTTGAGTAGGTGCACAAATTATCAACTAAAGAGTATTTTATTTGGGACAATAGTTTTAAATGTCATAAAAATATTGAATAAGGTATTATACCATTGAATATAGATAGTGAAATTGAAATTGTTGAGTGACCATGAAGTTAAGTAACTAAATTCAATTTGTGTGTGTGTTGGAATAAGGCATAGAGTGAGAGTTTTGGTGCACACTTTGCATATTTTTAGGTATAAAAGTAGGAAAAATTCTTAGTGGAATGTGAAAAGGATTAAAATCATGTGTTTTAAGGTTCATTTTAGGATAGGTAACTAATAACAGTGTTCCATAGATAGTTAGAAGAAATGAAGATTTGGTCAAGAATATGGTAGACCAAGTGACATAGTTGATTGCCCCATTGGTCATAAGGATGGAGATTATTGAGGATGTTCTTAGAAATAGATTACAAAGAGTATTGATAGAGAGATAATAAGGATATTATAGTCATCAAGGTCAATTAGCACCTTTGCAGCTAAGGATAAATGAGAGAGGAAATGAAGAGGTGGCTCAAGAAAGACCACAAATGCATACAATAGCAGTTCAAGAAGGCATGGGAGTACAACACCATCCATGGGAGACTAGATAATTTTTAGGAATTATATTAAAAAGAGATTAAGGTCCTATGATACATGGACCAAGGCAATGTTTTCAAGGGCAATGTTGGTAATACCATAGTGAGGAACATATGTCATTAAAGTATCCAATGAATATGAGCCAAAGTATGTAGTAGTATAATACAAGAGAAGTGAATGAGGAAAGAAGATAAGAAATAAATGATTATTTACTAATGATGAAAATCTTATTATAGTAGAGAAAATAAGTCAAAGAGCTAGCCCAAATAAATTTTTAATTCAAAATTAGGTGCAAAGGAAAAAGTAAGGTTTGTAATATAGTGATTGATGGAGGAATCACTAATAGCATTATGTATTTAGAGATGGTACAAAAATTGGGTTTGAAGAGGATGACACATCCACAACCATACAAAGTTTCATGAGTCTAAAAGGGACATCGAATTGTGGTAAGTGTTTAAATTTGGGTTGAATTCTACATAGGAGGATATAAAGATAAAGTATTGTGTGATATAATGCCCATAGATGTTTGTCATTTAATATTAGGAAGACTATGGTAGCTTGTGTTGGAAATATTGTCATTGATGTCAAAGGTATAACATTATTGGTAATAAAGGTCCCATTACATTTAATATTGTTTCTAATAAATATATCTTGGCTAATATGAGTTAATATTTATATAATATTAACAAATATATTTTTGGTTGCATATGAGACAAAATAAGGGCCCATGGAGAAGTCAAAGAGCCACGGGATAAAGACAAAAGAAGGATGGGACACATTTTCCCATGAAGAGTCATCTTGGGGAATACCAAGAGTCACCAAGTGAAGACAAAAGAGTAAGGGCGAAATTTCTCATGAAGGGACATTTTGAGGAATACAAAGAGTCACCAAGATGAGGACAAAAGAGGGAAGGACGTTTTTGATCATGAAGGGTCACCACATGACTTTTCAAAGGCTTGAATATGAAGGGTCATACAATTTTGGGGCCATTTTCCATGAGGATTGAGGGGTCACAAAGGGAGAAGGCCAAAGTTCATTTGGAAAGCTATAAATAAAGGCTTGAGAAGCCATTTGTAATATGGAAGATAGAGGTTGATTTGATATTGTAATATCTAGCTTAGAAGAGCAATTGTGAGAGATGAATATGATTTGTATTTGTTATATCTAGCTTAGAAGAGCAAAGGTGAGAGAGAGGAAAGAGATGTTGTATTAATCTATCATTTGTTGAGATAAAAACACTAAGAGATAGGTGTGTGGTATACATAAAGGGGTTGGTGCTCCTCTGGGTTGGTGCTCATGAATTATTGTTGGGTTGGTGCTCGGCAAAGGGGTTGGTGATCATGAATAGTAGCTGGGTTGGTGCTCAACAAAGGGGTGTGGTGCTTCTATGGGTTGGTGCTCATGAATAGTAGCTGGGTTGGTGCTTGGCAAAGGGGTATGGTGCTCTTACAAGCTTGGCTTGCAAATATTTTTTGGGTTTGTGCTCATTCATATACTTAAGATTGTTCTATATGGTTTTTCCCACATTGGGTTTCCACGTTATATCTAGTGTCTCTCTCTATCTTGTGTGGTGTTTATTGTTTGAGTTTTATTGCATATCTTGAATGTTTGATTAAGTGGAATTTGGTTAAAGGAAAGTTTTATAAGATATATGATATACTAATTCACCCCCCTCTTAGTATATCCTGTGCTTAACAATCGATATCAAAGCAGGTTCCTTCAGAAAGTGTTTAACAGCTTGAAGGTAGATCAAAGAAAAGAATAAGATGGCCAAGCAACTAAAGAAGGAGAATCAAGAGTTGAAATCTGTGGTTGAGGCTCTTAAGGAAAAGGTGTGTATCTTGGATTCTAAGTTGGCTATAGAAGTAAAAGAAAATAAGATATTTATTTAGGATCTTAAGAATTAGTTAGAGGTTGAAAATTCAATTTTAACATCAAAAGAAGAAGAGTGTAATCATTTGAAGGATGAGTTAGGTTCTTTAAAGGATAATCATGAGAAGCTTATAATCAAGGTTGAGAAAGATCATGAAATATTGGTCTAAGGAAAGAAGGATGTTGGTTTTGAAGGCAAATCAAAGAAGTCAATTAGGTAGCCCAATGCTTTTATGTTTTCAAATTCTTTTCATGGCCATTGTTTTGTTTGTCATCATGTTGGTCATAGGGCAAGAGACTATATGAGGAGAAGCAATCAATCAAAGGGAGATCTTAGTCACATTCAAGAAAAAGGTATGAGAAATATTTTTTGCTTTTGTTGTCATAAGGTTGGCCATATTGCTAAATTATGTCGAAAACAAGTAAAGAGATCTTCAAAGTATGTCAAAGGTTACAGAGCCCCTAAAAGATATGAGAAGAGTCAAATTAAGGTTTGGAGACCTAAAATAGTAAAGGTTGATTAGGTTGAGTTTAAGAATGAAAATGAATTACTTGCCATAGTAGATAAAGAATCAGATAAGAAGGATTGTGCAAAATCTCTTGTTACATTTGAGCATGAGCTTTGTCAAGATAAGATAGTTACAAAAGTTGAGAAAAAGAAAAACATCAAAAATGATAAGGTTAGTAAGTCAAAAAGGTTAGACATGCTTAAATGGATTCTAAAATAAAAACACAAGAAGATCAAGGAAGAAATAGAGGAGATGTGAGAATCTCTTGAGATTTATTTCTAGAACCCTATTGTGTGGGGTGTCTCTTCTAGGCTTCAAGGAGACACTTTTAATAAAAATTGAAGCATGGTGGATGCTATTGGGTCTTGGTTATGTTGCATGAAAATAAGGTGAGTTGGCAAATTAATTTGTATATCTTTTGAGGGAATAGATTTTTTGAAGAAAATTTTACATCAGTATTATGGTTTGAGGCTATTAGAATGATTCTTGCATATGCAATGTTTCAAAAGATTATGGTCATAAGAAATTAGAATGTTGAAAAAGAGCTAATAGTTTCAGAAAGAAAAAAGAATACTCATGCAGATTCAATGAAGAAGGATCAGAGTTTCAAAGAAGAAGGTTCAGACATGTTCATGGTAGAAGAAACAACTTGAAGATTCTATGTTGGTGCAAACAACTTTGCATGTAAGGAATAAAGATCAGCCATGGTCCGTTGATAGTAGATGTTCGAGGCATATGACAAGAGATAATATTAAAGAAGATCAATGGTGGCATAGTGAAATTCAAAGATAAAACCACTGCCACGATAGCCAAAAAAGGTATTTTAAGTCTGGATATTAGTAGAACCAAAGCTATGAATTGTTTTTTAAGCATAATATTTTGAGTGTAAGTCAAATATGTGATCAAGGATGCACCTTAAGTTTCATGAAGAAGGTTTTAGAAGAAAATATTCAAATGAGTTGATTGTAGATTCTCAAAGGACATGCAATGTTTAATCAGATATCTTCTCAAAGATTGGTGAGAGGAGTTGGGAGTAATTTCTATTACTTCCTACCATTGATGTTTAGCATTAGTTGAGGGGGAGCTATGTGTTAGCTTTAGGTAGGCCTTTGTCCATTGATGTCAAAGGGGGAGAATAATAGGTACAAGTGCAGGTGTAGAAAATAGGTATAGGGAACATGTACAGGTTGCTACAGTAAGGAGGAGTTAATATATGTTTTCAGATGATAGTATGTGCAGGTGATAGGATGTAGTAGTTTCAGGATTGAGGTTGCCATCAATGATAAAGGGGGAGATTTTTGGAAATATTATCATTGATGTCAAATATCTAGCATTATTGGTGATAAAGGCCCCATTGCAGTTAATGTTGTTTGTAATAAATATATCATGGCTAATATGAGTTAATATTTATTTAATATTAATGAATATATTTTTAGTTACATATGAGACAAAAGAAGGGCCCATGCAGAAGTCAAAGAGCCATGAGATAAATACAAAAGAAGGATGGGACTCATTTTCCCATGAAGAGTCATCTTGGGGAATACCAAGAGTCACCAAGTGAAGACAAAAGAGTAAGGGCACAATTTCTCATGAAGGGACACTTTGAGGAATACGAAGAGTCACCAAGATGAGGACAAAAGAGGGAAGGACGTTTTTGATCATGAAGGGTCACCACATGACTTTTCAAAGGCTTGAATATGAAGGTTCATACAAGTTTGGCACCATTTTCCATGAGGATTGAAGAGTCACAAAGGGGGAAGGTCAAAGGTCATTTGGAAAGCTATAAATAAAGGCTTGAGAAGCCATTTGTAATATGGAAGATAGAGTTTGATTTGATATTGTAATATCTATCTTAGAAGAGCAATTGTGAGAGATGAATATGATTTGTATTTTTTATATCTAGCTTAGAAGAGCAAAGGTGAGAGAGAGGAAAGAGATGTTGTATTGATCTATCATTTGTTGAGATAACAACATTGAGAGATAGGTGTGTGGTATACACAAAGAGGTCGGTGCTCTTGTGGGTTGGTGCTCATGAATTTTTTTTGGGTTGGTGCTCAGCAAAGGGGTTGGTGCTCCTATGGGTTGGTGCTCATGAATAGTAGTTGGGTTGGTGCTCAGAAAAGGGGTGTGGTGCTCCTATGGGTTGGTGCTCATGAATAGTAGCTAGGTTGGTGCTTGGAAAAGGGGTATGGTGCTCCTGAAAGCTTGGCTTGAAAATATTTTTTGGTTTGTGCTCATTCATATACTTGAGATTGTTCTCTATGGTTTTTCCCACATTGGGTTTCCATGTTATATCTAGTGTCTCTCTCTATCTTGTGTAGTGTTTATTTTTTGAGTTTTATTGCATATCTTGAATGTTTGATTAAGCGTAACTTGGTTAAAGGAAAGTTTTATAAGATATATGATATACTGATTCACCCCCCTCTCAGTATATCCTGTGCTTAACAGCTTGATAGGCAAGTTATTCATGATGGTCAAGAAAATACACACACCATTAATAAACATGGATAGATACACATTATTTTCCCAATGAGGGATGAATAATAAAGAAAAGATGAGAGGATAATGATGATTCCAAAAAATCAATATTAGAGTAAAGCCATGTAAAGTTTGGGTATGGTAAAGGCACTAAAGAGAGAATAAAATTTAATTTGTCTTGAGATCATTAGTATGGATAGTTATGATTCCACAAAGATGGAAATGAGAGAAGTTAAACAAATATGCAAGGTGACAATAGAGGTCATCAAGAGGTAGAAAGAGAGTATTCTTAAAAATAAGGAAGACATAACACCTATGAGAGTGCTCAAGAAATAAGTTAGCCAAAACAAGAAGGTAATTAAAACTTGTGAAAGAGATGATAGAAAAATATTAATAGACATCATAGCTAAGATGGATAAGAAGTGTCTTGGGATTGACACTAGGAAAAATAAGAAGTTGGATATTGAAGATCCCAAGGAGGTTGCCCAAGAAAGAGCCATGAAGGCTCCAAATTTTATTTCTAATATGTTTTTTTGTGATGAAAGTATAGGTAAGATGCAAGAAAACATTAACTAAAGTTTGGAAAAAGTTAAGGAAAGGAAAATATAGAGATTAATAAACATCCAAAGGTTATTGTGGTAGCCAAAGAAGGAATGGTAGATAAACTCAAATGTTGGAGAGAGAGTCTTGAACAAGAAAAGATTGTTAATGAGTTGGGAAATATGTATCAAACCATGAAGAAAAATTAAGTGAATCAAAACACAATCTTATAAGAGTTCCAAATAAAATAAATGATATATGGAAAATAAGTATAAAACCGTTGCATATGAAAGAGATAAAGATCAGTCATAATGGTGATGAACAACAATAAACCAAGAGTCTATGTAATCATGTGGCATGCAAGGATCAATAATACATTATACATATTGTGAAGTGGATATAACAAGAAGCATTGATGGAAAAATAAGATTTCATATTTACAGCAAGATTTTATCATGGAAATAAAGATAAGGTGGATGATTTTACAAAGGTGGAAGAGTGGTATAGACCTATAATGCAAGAAGAAGATAACAACAACTATATTTTTCATAACCATGTTGTTTCATGTGTAGGTATATTATTTAATAAGATGAAAAAGGCATAATTATGGGTCCCAAGAACATGTTCACCTCCATGAGATTAAATTATAAGTAGATACCTTCTATAAGGAGGTTCATTACAGTCAAATAGGAGCATACACCAAGTTCATCAACAAACACCTATGACAAACGTTTATTTTCAGCTTGGTAGTATGATGTAGGGTCATCCTATAAGGACCCAAAATTTGACTCATTTTTGTTTATTAAGTTTCTAATAGGTTTTATATGTCTTTATTAGTCATAATGTGGAGTCTAGGTAGTCCAAAGATGCATAGAATTTGAATTCTAGCATTTCCCACCAAAAACCTCTTTTTGAAAATTTGAATCTTGCCAAACCATTGCAAGGATTCTTATATGCTTGTGAATGTGGTAAGGTGTCACATAAACATTAATAATGGGTTTATACACTATATTATGTTCATAAAATGTTAATAATTCCAAGGTCATGGTTTCATATAGGTCATCTTGTGTAAAATCAAGAATAATGCAATGTAACCAAAAAGACTTCTCTGAGGGAAAGATTCAAGAATCAGTTATGCATCTTTTTAAGTGAGGTAGAAGTTAATTTTGGTTTTTGTTAACCTCTTATTATATTATAGGTATAGGTATTAATGTATTTAAAATTTTTTTAAGGAGGGGAGTTTTTATGTGTTTTTTTTAACCTATATTGATTGAATTAACACAAACCTCTGTTTTGAAGAAATGGCTTTTGTTGTTGATTGTATATGTTTTTTGATGAAATAATGAGATTGGTAATTTATTACAAGTGTTATTTAAGTAAAATTAATGTTATTTTAAGAATATAATTAAAATTAATATAATAAATTATGGTCCATGTCAAGGAAGTGGGATACAACCCCTATTTTGGTGTCATTTTCTCTATTTGTAGACTATGTATATCTAGACTAAGGAATAAAATGGATTGAAAATTTTGTTCCAATAATTTAATAAGAGTTTTTATTCTTTTTTTAATCCATAAATTTAAATATTTTTTAAGGATACTTTAGGTTCTCATACTTTGTGAAGGAACATATCATGTTGAAAGGCTTGAGAAACATACCCCAGTTTGTTATTCAATGTCCTTGTTTCTAACTATGTTTATCTAGATTGTCAATTAATTTTTTTAAGATTATATTACATGTTTTTAAAATGTAATTGAATGTTTTTTCAGGTTTGAAAATAAATATAAACAAATAAACTCTTTATTCACATGCATCTCTAAGCTAGACCGTATTTCCTATAACAGTTGTTACAAGATTAGACTGTGTAAATTTTATTGAAGTAAATTATAATTAATTTGATGATTAAGTTCTTTGGTGTGTCTAGGTAATTATTTTTAATGTAATTTAAGGTTTCTTGACTCTTTATTTGCATATTTTTGGTAATTATTCATTCTCACAAAAACATAAG
Organism: Torreya grandis; assembly: GCA_037957365.1. Taxonomy (NCBI): domain Eukaryota; kingdom Viridiplantae; phylum Streptophyta; class Pinopsida; order Cupressales; family Taxaceae; genus Torreya; species Torreya grandis. The sequence continues at coordinate 3,167,574 of JARHVA010001697.1, forward strand.
CCTATAAAGTGTCAAATTTTGGGCATAGTCAAGTGCATCTTGAAGTGGAAAGGTATAATAGTGGATTTTTAAATAATAATTAATGATTTGAATAATTTAATAAGGTATATATACCCATATGAAACCTTTTACAAAAAATTTAAACCCATTTACATGTTTACAATTAATTTTTATTGGCTTTTGGGCTATGATAGAGGACTAAAAGCCCTAAATTAGGGTTTCAAGCATAACTCATATTCTAACCATAAATAATTAATATTTTTTATAATATGATAAATTTTAATATAATATAACTAAATTAAATACTTTAAAATGTGTATGGACTCATATGTATGAACTTTTGTGAACTGACTAGTGTTTAGGCTTGAGGAGGCCTAATTGAGGAAGGTTAGTAGCTAGAAAGTGTGCCTACAAGTGGAGTTAGACCTCAAAAATTGGTTAAAAGGTAAATATACATAGAGGTTAGATTTTTTTCATTTCTCCCAATTCCTTGTACTTATTCTTTACAATCAATAAAAGAAGAAAAATAGGGCTACAAGGACTATGTGTAGTGTATGGAAAGTTGAGTAGGTAGGTGAATTGTCAACTAAAGAGTCTTGTATTTGGTATAATATTTGTAAAGGTAATTAAAATATTTAAGAAGCTTAATACCATTTAATATATATATTTAAATTGAAACTATTGATTGACCATGAGGTTAAGAAACTAAATTCAATGTGTGTGTGTGTGTGTGTGTGTGTGTGTGTGTGTGTGTGTTGGAATAAGGCACAGAGTGAGAATTTTGGTGAATGATTTGCATCAAGACATAAGAGAAAGAGGTTTCAGTGTAAAAAGAGGAGTATGGTTCCCAATAATCCATTTGTCACATGGTATCTTCCCTTCCTCATGAAATCTCACAAAAAATTGGAGTAGTGGTAGAAGATAGGTATATACCAACCAATGAAAATGTTGGATAAGGTAAACTTGAGAGTATGCAAAATCATCAAGTTATTGTTAAGGACGAATTAATTTCAAATGAACAATAAAAAATAAAAGATAGTGACTTATAGTGCTATGATCACGATCAATTTGGTGACATTTTAAACTGTGATGTTCCTAATCCTACACCTTCTACTATTAAACTTGAAGAGATTCCAATCACACTTGAGCTAGGTGAGAACCAATCAATGTACTTATTCTAGGTCATAAAAATAGGCTAATCTTTAATTTAATGTGATATAATTAAAATTGAGGGAATAAGTTCCATCAAGAAAAAATGGATTCAACCATCCATACAAACCATTCTAAGAAGATATCTTATTATGAGATGACTTGTTCAAGATTTTCAAGTAGGTTATCAATTCCTCACTCCATCTTTAGATATACCTCCAATCTTGGAAGGTTGAACTGAACTCAAGTGGCCTCAAGAATTCATGAAACTATATGCCCCTCTTATCATCCATACTTGAATCCATAGCACAAAAACCACCTCAAACTTTCCAAAATGATTAAGAAAATATTATGACTAAGGTAGAAATCAGATTCTTGATGGAAGGTAAGAATATTTAGAATGAGTATTATTGGGTATTGGACTCATATAACCAATCCATACACATGATATTAGAATAGGAAAGTCCATTTTCCCTCCTAAGAGGCCATGAATAGGTTAATGCTCCTAAATACAAGTGGGAGTCTTCATACAGTCAGAAATGCTTAGTTAGACTCAAATAAAGATGTGGCAACTAGACCTCATGGTGCCATAGTGACCAAAGAAGTTTTCCATTTGATCTTGGAGGAAAGAGTTTTACCTTAGGTTAGTTGTTTTATTTTTTGTTCTCGTATTTAAATAAGTGGTCAACACAAGTTTAGTTTATTTATTTGTTTTCTTATTATTGTTTTCCTTAGGTTAGATGTGCTTCTTACTTTAGGTGTGTGTCTTTTGATGTTTCTATTAAGTCTTTTTTTTTGTTACAATCTTAATGTGTCATAAGTGATAATTATTTGGAAGTCCAAGAGGGTAATAATCAAAACCATTCTATCATGTTTGAAAATCATCATTATCATTAAAAATTTAATGGGTTCCCTTGACTAGTAGGTAGGTCAACCCCTGTGAGTCACCAAAAATGTTGGTAATTTGGCCTCCCAAGGCCAAATGCCAACCTCTATAGCTATTCTTTTCATAGTACCCACCTAAGCCTCTACATGGTGATCTCCTGAGTGATGATGTCTCCTAATTTCTTCTTGAAGTCATTCAACACTCCTAGAGGTGTCATTAAGTTTGTTTCTAATCACCTTACCTCCTAGATGTCTTGTGTCCTTAGGGGATGTGCTTGATCATCATAATTTTCATTGACTATAATAATAATGGGGTATTAGTATTAATGTCTCATCATGATCGTGTCTTAGCTTAAACTTGTGTTAAGTTCCCTCATGGTGTGTGAGTATGTTTAGATGTCCTTGATAATAGATTGATGTGGTTTTATGGTCTAGTGTGCCTTAATGAAGATGGTTAAATATTCAATTTGATGACTCACTATGAGTTTATTTAGTATATTTAATATATTAAAGTATGATATGTTGACTATGAGCATTGAAAAAGTGAGGAAAATACATATAAGTTTATTTCAAAATTTTAAGAAGGCTATAAGCTACTTTTTGTGATATTCATTAGCAAATTTTATTTGAGGATATATGTATGATTATCTAAATGGAAGGTTTTTGTCTTAAAATGGAAAAATTTAACGTCAAAATACCACTAAATCATTCATAACATCTTTAAATCACCCTCAAGATCCTTAAATTGCTCTAGTCAAAAATTTCATACTTTAAAATTGTCCCTTCTACGAGTCTAGAAGGTTGTTTTGCCATCAAAAGGGCTCCCACATGTGAAAGATGCTCCATTTTTTATCTCTAAAGATTATTAATTATTTTAATATGAATTTTTAATATATTTCTCCTTTATGTTTCCCTAAAATGGTCGTTCCAAGCTTGAAATTTGGAAAAAAATAGAAAAATCAAAGTTTTTAACTATTTCTTGTCGTTTGTATGAACTTGTACAGACTTTTCCATACAAGGGAGGTCAAGAGTTTGAAGGTGGTGTAATGACATGTGTTTTAGATAATATTCATGGTAAAAGGATGTCAAATAGGATAACAATTAAACATTTTACTCAATCAATCTCTTTTGAATTTTGGCAAACCCCTTTAGGTTTGTAGATGTATGACCATGAGAAAGAATATCAAGATCTAAAATTTTAGGTAAAGGAAGGGACCCTAGATATATTCCATGTCTAGAGATTTTCTCTCTCTCTCTCTCTCTCTCTCTCTCTCTCTCTCTCTCTCTCTCTCTCTCTCTCTCTCTCTCTCTCTCTCTCTCTCTCTCTCTCTCTCTCTCTCTCTCTCTCTCTCTCTCTCTCTACTCAAAATGGATTCTCCAATTAGGCAAGGAATATATTTTCTTTGTTTTATCCTTTCCTAAGTATGGTGTAAAAAAAATGGAAGGCTTTGGATATTTTTAAGAGTATGAACCTCTTTCCCAAAAACATTTCCAACCTCATCTCACATATATGGTGTTTTATCCTTTCCTTGAGTATATATAATATAATAACACATAAACATACAATCTATAGTCTACAATAAAGTTAAATATAATGTATAGTTCATGGTAGATTCAATGTTATTAAAAATCAATAATACATTGTATGCAATGTTTCATTCATGGTAAGTGTCCTCCTTTCAAGTTTATCAAAGGTTACTCAAGGTATTATAACCTATAAACCATAAATTTATCCTCAAAATCCCCACAATATAGTTTTAACATATGTTAAGGTAGTTTGGAGAATCCTAGGTTCCTTGTTTCATTGTGTATGCTTCTTTGAGAACCTTCAAAATGATATTTATTGTTAAATTAAATGCTTATGCTTGAATAGGATCCTTTCATACTATCTAAAAAATAGATTTATGATTAATTTAACTCCCTCATGCTTCATTACATATTTACAGTCTTTCATACTACCATTCAACCATAGTTGTGAGCTTATAACTCCTCTAAGTCTTCATATAGATTTCATTATCATCACATACGCATATTAATACCTATTTCATCTCCACATCATGAATCAAATGTTTGGTAAATTTAAATATTTTTTAGAAACACCATGGTCATGAATATGAATACTTTGACTTAAAACTCTACTAAAGGGATAAATAATTACATATAGGCTACAAATCAACATCTATAGCCAATGAGTGTGGTGTCAGTCTTGAGGTCCTTTTTTTATTCTAAGGGATAGTTTAGAAGAGGAGGTGCATGGTTGGTTTGAATTTTGATGTAATAAATTAGGATAGGGAAATATATCAAATGTATATAATTTCAAAGGCTATTTTAGCTTAGGAAATACCTTAAGAGAAGCTACAACTAGCCTAGTGATGATATATAGCTAAGTGAAGAAAAATTTAAGTATTTTGCATTAGAGGGAAATTTGATACTATAAGGTATGGAAACTTTAATATTTATTTTAAACCTTTATGATGACTCTAATAAATTTAAATCCATTGATGGAGGTTGATGGTAATGTTTTAATCCTAAGAACACAGTCCTAACTCTAAAGAAAAAACCTATAAGTGACTAGGCAAACAGTTGGTTTTGAACCTAGTAAGGATAAAAAAAGGGTGAGTGAGATAGATTTAAAGTTTAATTTAAGGGAAAAGATTATTTAAATGGTTAAGGATAGTCATGATGTTATTGATATCTCAACATACCAAAAGGATGTAGCAAACATGCATGTACGGCCAGTCCCAAAAGACACAATCAATGTATATAGCCATTTTTGGGAAAGTTTGTAGTTTTGAGGCCTATAAAGGTGATAAATATTTAAAAATTTATATAAATATTAATTTTTAGTGGGTTCATATAGTCATGTTATCCTCAAGGTCGTATTACTGGTGGGAATAATCATTATTTTATCTTAGAGCTCTTGTAGTCAGTTAACAATCATTGATGAGACCAAGTGAGCATTTTGGAGGTTTGAGGAAAGATAGTTATATTTAAATTCATAAAATGTTTTTAGGGAATGATATATGTTATTAAATTTTTTAATATTCTCACTTTGATTGACAAAATTGAGGTTACAAGTCAAAATTCCCTTGAGGTCTAGCTAAAGAAGACAAACCTACATAGGCCTATATTCATGAATTAAGACATTTGATAGTTAAAGAGATTGATAGAGAGGTAAATATAATTAAAATATAGTTAATAAATTTTAAATATGTGTTTTATAATAATTAAAACCTCAATTTTAATGGATGAACACTCATCTGAGCATTATGGTCCATGCAGGTCTATTATGCCTAATAGACCTAAGCATGCTTATATACAAAAACTCAAAGCATTTGTTTTTGAGGTGGCCTAAGGATGGAAAAACATGAGGAATAAATATTAAATAAATGATAGATTATTCAAATTTTTAAAATCTTCTAGTTCAGACAAGGAAATGCTCAATGCAGCCATCAGGGTTCCATAGACTTGATTGTGTACAGACCCTTAGGTAGAGGAATAAATGGTATACAAAGCATAAATTAATAAGAGTATTATAATAAGTAATGTTATCAATAATATTACATGATACATATGTATTAAACTCCATAAGCCCTATCTTGAAAAGAGATGTAACTATTTAAACCTCTATCTTCCCTAAGCACACAGTTGAGCAAAGTAACCTACAAGCACAATCATAAGATAATGGAGACATAATGGAGTATGTGAATCCAAAGGTAGTTATATAGGAATGATATTTAATTTAATAATAGTATATACTATGTTTTAAACCCCACATACCACCTAAAAATCACATGGACCCTCAACTTTAGTGAAGGCTAATCAAGCCTAAAAGCTTATTTTAGGCCTAAAAGGCCAACATCACGTTGAAGCATACCCAAAACTTCTCCAAGAAGAATCATGAATTTAATGAGTTTTTAAATGATTATTTAGGTCTTATAAATAAGTTTTAAATCAAAGTAAACTATACAAGGTCATTTTGAGACTCAAGAACTAACTCAAACTACATAGTCCTAGACAGTCAATTTGAGTTGTCTGTTCAAGTGCTTGAATCTTTCACCACAAAGAGGATTTAAGTAAATTTTATTAAAATGAGTTAGTAACCCATATATAATTTAAATTCATGATGTAAATATTTGATTTTAGATCCCCAGTTTTATGAACCATTGCTAAGACTATAAACATGTCTAGATTGCTTACATAAGACTACAAGCACACCTCCCTATATTCATATCTTGACACACATTTTGAATTAGAAATCAAGTTACTAAAGGAAGTTAAAGGGGTCTATGGATTAAATATACATAAAAATAATTTTTGTTTTGGATGTTCATACTCTATGAACCATCTTTAAGATGGTGGACCTCCAAAACTCTCCTTAAACTCTATCGGAGACCAGTCTTGAAGAAAATGGAGATTTTAGCAACCAAAAAATCATGAGTGACCTGATAAACACCTGAAACATAAATTAAACTTAGGGAGGGTATTTACCATGGTATTGTGTTGTACGTAACTATACAAACCTATCATAAATTAGTGTTTTTTAAGAAAAAGCATAGAAAATGAGGTGCAAGGTAGTTTAATATGTTGACAATCATTGAAGCTATTTTTTTATCACTTTTTATATCTTCTCAAATCCTTATATGTACAAAAACATGACTTTAAGTGCCTATGTGAGTATTTTCTAAATAGTTAGTTTGCAAAAATGAAGGAAAAGGTGACCTAGTCACCTAGTTGGATAAGGTTGTAGGTGTGAACTACTCAAGAGGGATTATGGTATGATTTAAGGGTTTTTTTAGGTTTAAAACTCATCTATTTATAGATTATCAAAGTTTCATATGGGTTTTCTATGGATATTCAAGCACAAACACCATGTAATTATGCCTAGTGGCTTATTAGGCCTACTTGGTCAACAAGTAAAGCTAAAGAATGACATAGGGAGACTATTGAGAGAGTTTATGCAGAGTAATTATGCCTTGTAAATAATCCATAAGTGGTAATAAATTCACATTACATGGCATTTATAGAGGAATAAGTTATTTTCTTGACTTGGTCATATGCTCAAAAGGAAGAGATGTTGTTGTACACTTGATGATGGCCTAATTACACCACACTGATTTTTTAATTGATAGGAAGAGAATATTAATAAAAAAATGTGCATAAAACATGCCTTGAAAGAGGTTAAAGAAGTCAACCACATCTTCTACTACCCCACCTCAATGCTTAAGGAGTCATCTAAGGGCATCAATGAATGGAGAGTCATTGGGAGGACTAAGTAACTATTTGTAACTACAGTAATGAATATAATATGGCCATTGATGAATTTTTCCTCTCACCTCCATTCCACTCTCTCTATCCTTTACTACTTATTATACTATGCATTTAGGCCTCAAGGCCTTGATTTATAATCCCACTCTTAGGCATGAGGAAACTCCACTGGTATTGGTACTTTGTAACCTCTTAAGTGAATATAAATGACTATTTTTAGATTATTTGATATAGGTTTAGTGTGTTTTTATAAGTTTTATTTACACATGTGGTAGTTTCTCCCTTGGTAGGTACTAATCTCACCTAGTTACTAGTAGATGATATTATGCAGGTTACATATAGTGTTTAAATTTTGAGTGTTTAAGCTTGGAGTGGAGATTTGATTGATAAGTTATTTGAATCAGGCCTTCCATCATTACCCTCATGTTTTTATCACTTAGTAAAAACTTTATGTGAAATAATTTTGCATAAGAGTCCTTAGAGTTCGAAGATTCAGTGATTTGTATTACTTACTAGTGTTAGTTGAAGTCCAAATTGAGTGGATGAATGTTTACATTAGTGCATCACCATCCCTTATAGTAGGTTTATTATCTATACTTTATATCCCTTTTCAACCCAATAGTAATAGGTCTTAGTAAACTAAGTCATAAGTGATGTCCCATGAGAGCAAGCCCCATAATCTAGATGTTTGGTCTAGTTATAAGGTCACCCATAGACTTTAGGCCATTCTCATGTTAGTTCAGGTTTGATGTAAAATTGAACACTCTCCTTCAATAGGTTACAACTTGGTTTTATAACATGATCTCAATAAGGATTACTTCCAGGCTAGTTTCTCTATGGACAAGTGTCTCAAAACCAATGTTTACAACTAACAACTATTACTCATAGATGTATCAACATAGTAAGGTAGTCTAAGGGAAAATTGAGATGGTAAAATCTAATATCTCATCTAAATGTTCCTCCTATTTAGATAAGTTATTGAACACCATTATTTAGAATATTATAACCCAAATCAAAGAGGTGTCTAAGGCAACTACTAATCACTCTTATAGAATTATATCATGGGAAACACTTTTGCACACTCAAAGAAATGAAACAATCGACCCAATTGCATAAAATAAATGATGTTTTCTAATCATCCAAGAGATATTTCACATATTATATTAGCATACACCACCAATAACAATAAGGAATTCTAGGTAGATTGTGCACCGTTTACATTATTGAATCAACCAACTAAGAAAATAAACACAACTAATTACACAAAACTAAAAGAGAAAGACATCAACATAGTTTCATGAAAATCAATAGATATTTATTTTTATATTGATAAAACTTCCAATCGTCCTCCTCTCTATTTGAATTGAGAGGATTACAAATATAAATAGATTTGGGAAGGGGTCACCTCATCGTCTAAATCCATACAAAACTCTAACTTTACATGCTAATAATAATCAAAACAAAAGTTCTAATTGATGTAAAATTTTCATGTATGATTAAAGTTGGGCAAAACTGTGTCTCCAAGATAAGAATAATTCTTATAAAATAATGCAATGTGTGAATGTTTACAAAATTATTTAGTTGACTATTACATGCTTTATTCTATTTTCCAATTGACATGCAAAATGCATATAAAATCAACCTAATATAACTAAATTTTAGTTGAAGCTAGATCTCGCATGGTTGAACTTGTCATAGCTAGAGGGACTAAACTAGATGGTGGAGTTGAACTAGTTGATACAACCATAACTTGTTTCTTTACTTCTAGGTCTTGATAGTTCTTGTATCTGATGCTATACTGTAATTTGATTACATCCATATTCAAAAGAGAAGGATTATGCATTTTGGTGAATTGCACTAATAAGTGTGCATGCTTGGTCTTGGTTGATATAAATTCCATCCAATATATTTCTAGTTTAGTAAATTTCTTCATTATAAATTCTATATCTTGTTATATCTCTTCTAGTGTACACCCTTGAAGACTTTGATGAAAATTAGCTTATTCTTGCAAGAGTAATTGGTCAAAATTGTCCCTAATTATTATCTTACCTAAGATATCCTAGGCCTAAGATAGTTTTATCTCATCGTAAATTTTTAATACCTATTTTTCATGCTTTACCATCATTGGAATCAAGGCTACCACATTTGATACCTAGTCTCAAGCCTCATATGTCATAATGTTCACCAAATTGAGAGCACTGACTGCTTCAACTAGTGTCATAAAATATAAATGGATAAAATCCTTATTGGTTGTTTAAAATATAAATGATTTTATTTTATTATTATCATATTTTAAACAATTAATCTATTTATAAGTTTTAACAATATGAGAAGACCATTCATCTCTCACTAAAATGATGGTGTCTAATATATTATACAGTTTAAGAGTTACATTATAATCATCAATCTCAATTTCTCTAAGAACATATACAATCTATTTTTATTCTTGTACCTATTATATCTCTTACTTCATATCTTACCTACCCTATTTTATGGCCACATGAAGTCACAACAAAGAATTTGTATTTTCTTAGAGATAAGCCTTCAAATCCTCACTGTATGGAGAATCTCTAACTTTCCTATTCTTTCTCTTAGATAAAGAGAAACATTTTATTTGTCTTATAGAATCACACCCTACCAGATTAATCTTGGATCTTACTCTTCTTTACCCTCTAAATATTTCCTTTTGATTTATAAAAAATGGAGCTCATAGTAGGCATCTCTATAAACACTATATTTGGTCTTTGTGTAGCTTTAGCCTCCAAGTGTGCTTCCCATTGTGGGATAACTAGTTATGTAATATGAACTAGATTAGTGTCTTAGGAGGAATCCTCTAATAAAATATCCCCAAAATAATGCATTAATTCCTCCACAAGTAGTGGGTTTGGCAAGGAAGGGAATATGATTTGGAGCAATCCACATTACCTAACTAGGGTATCAGATGCACTTTATGAGTAAGACTCTTCTTACAAATTTTGGTAGATGAAAAAATGGAAGTGGATTTATTAGTAATATAAAAAGGCATTAAAAAACCCAATTGAGTAAAAGACACATGAAGATGAGAAATTTCAAGGTCTCCCACTATTTTCTTAGAATGAATTTTATTAGTCTTAGATATAGTGAGGAGACTAGTAACTAAAGTATCAATAAGAACCATAGAAATAATAGGGGACAATGAGCAAACAAAGGTACTAGAAGCAATAGGAGATGATGAAAAAATAATAACAAATAAGATAATATGAACATGAAAAATAGGAATAGAGGATATAGTAGGAACCATAAGAACCAAAGAAACCATAAAAACTAAATAAATAATCGGAGTGGTGGTTACAGTGAAAATGACCTTACCTAATCCTTCAATAAGTATCTCCTTTCCTTTTGTTTCCTAGAGTCTTAGGACCTTAGATGTATGTAATTATTCATCCTCATATTCAAAATCACTCTTTATTGATGGTGCTCCTAGAGTTTAACTTATAAGGGGATCCATTAATTGAAGAGGGTGCCTGGGAGATCTTGATTATATCTTATAACAAACTATTTTATTTTCAACCAATGGAGGAGTCTAATGAATGGTGGAAGGTAAAACATCCAAACTTTTAACAATAGGAACTAAAGAATTGATGAGAAGACTTGTATCCTTAGATTCAAAAGAATCAACATAAATTGGTTCCTATAATTCTCCCATGGAACATTTAGTAGTAGTAATTTCTTCCAACTCTTGTTTTTGATTAAAAACCTTCATTACAGTTTGTGGTGAAGTTTGGAAACGTCATACTTATAAATAAATTGAGATAATAAGGGTGTATTCCATACCATGATCCTAATTCATAATTGTCATCATAATGGGTGGTGGCTAAGATGACATTACTTGGTCTAAAAGTTGATGGGGGAGGCTAATAGGTCTAATAATGATGTCTTTATTATTAGATGAATTATGGCCACCATTTACATTTAAAATGAATCACTCTAGAACCTAGCCCTAAATTTTATGAAAAATTAGGTATGTGACTTCCCATGGGTATTTTATCCTTCTTAAACATCTACTATTAGAGCCTAAGATTGATTATCTCTCCTAGGGCAAAATTTTGATTTGAGGTCATCAATAAGTCCAAAAATGACACCCATTCTAGGTGAAATAGCCTAATTCTAATGTAACCATATAATTTATTTAGTAGAGCCATCTTAATGTGTATTCCCATCATGAATTTGGTGATAAGCATGGGTTCCTTGGCCTTGAGAGTTACTAATTCCCTGAGAGAAATCAATTTCCTTAACATTTTTCAATTATGTTCATATTCTTCCAAAATTCAACTCTACATCCATAAAATATTAAATTTATAGTGGGTAGTCATAGTCACCTCTTGAAAGCATCCCCTAAAATGTAGGTGACAACTATATGATGGTTTAGGTGGTGTAGAAAACCACCAATCAACTTCCCTATAAAGAAAAGGTCTTGAAATAGGTTAATGTAGGGAATTACTTCAGGGTTGGCTTATATAAAATGTAGTTGTTGTCACTTTAGTGGTAGTAAGTAAACTACCAACTACTTTTGCTCAACCATCATATTTTTCTTGTGTGAATGGGCATGTACATTCTCTATTATGTCCCACAGTGTAGTGTAATTAGAAAATTCATCTTTGAACATTTTTTCATCCAATACAATGTCTATATATTCCATTTAATCCTTGATATAAATTTTGATTGTGAAAATAATCCCCTGAACACCTTAGATGAGGAAGCCATTCTTTATCTATTTACTCATGTAATTCTCATATTTAGTTTGGTTTTTTTATCTCTTAGTGTAAGTAATCTCTAACTAAACATAGATAGCTAGGGATTAAATTTCTCTTTAGAACGAAATTCACTTGAGCTTATTATTATTAAATAAGAATGATGTCTCTTTAGAGTTTTTTCATATGGTTTTGAGTATTAAGATTTTAATTCTAGTTGATGTACAATTAATGTCCAACATTTCCAAGCTTGTTTTACTCATTTAATTTGAATTTGGAAACTTACTTTGGTGGGTATGGAATGTAGATATTTTATACATTCAAATGAATGCCACATTGTAACCTTGGAAAAGTGTCACCTTATCATTAAATCTAATAAAATTAGTTTTGACATATGGCATGCATTCAGAAGTTGGGTGTTAGTACTTTTGTTGAGACTAGGCTAGCCAAATTTTATGATGCCTTAGATGCATAAAATGTAAAGATGAAATTTGAAGAATGAATCTTAAGGAATTTTTTTTCAAACAAAATTTTTGAAAAAAATTGTGAAGACCGAGAAGCTTGGAGATGTTGAAGATAAAAGTTCTGACAAATAAATTTTGAAATGCATAAAAGTTATGACAAACACAAGGTCCAAACAAAAGTTAAAAACAAGTTTCCATGAATAATTTTAAAGAAGAAAAAAGATTCAAAGAAGAAAAATTATGAAGTATGTGACTTGTGAAAACCAAGAATTCAGTTGAACAAAATTTTTGATGCCAACTTCCTAAAGTGTAAAAGTTTCAAATTACAAAAATACATGAAATGCATAACTTACAAAGTGAAAAATATGTAAAGTTTGAAAAATAATATTTTAGTTCTATAGTTCATGCATATATATATATATATATATATATATATATATATATATATATATATATATATATATATATATATATATATATATATATATATAACCTATATATATGCAAAACTACTAAAGGCCATTAATATGTTAGTCTGAGTAAATAAAAAGTGAAAACCTAGGTAATGGTGTAATGTCCATTACATTTATTTTAAAATATGTGCATAGATAAAATCATCCACATAAATAAATAGGAATTTATAAAGCTTTGACCATAGCTAGGTGCACATATGAATGTCAATGAAAAAGATTTTTCAAAATAGACCTAAGCCATTCAGACTATATTGA